>LVVM01001631.1:0-14821 GCA_001882365.1 Rhizopogon vesiculosus
TATCTGAAATTGTCCCTGGCAGCGCGGATGCGTCCAAGCCGCCTGGCACACTACAGTGTTTGATATTGGCCTGTGTCGTCCAGTACCCTTCTCCTGAGCCTCCCCAGACGTAGTTAAGAGTAACATAGCGGCACGCAGGCGGAGCCGGAATTATAGCCATGCGAGTTACATCCACAACTCTTACGGTGTTTGGAAGAACCTGTTCGTTGAATGGCAAGTTTGATGTCTGAAAATGGCTTTCCATAGCAATGTGCAACTCGGATGCTATAATGTCGATATCAAATATGTACTGAGCATGTGCTGAGCAGCGGCTTGAGATAACAATGTTACGGCGGCCATGAGAGACCTCCCCTGTGATAGGTTCCTGTGTCTGTCAAGAAAGCGAACCTGAGAGCGGATGAATCGCAGACAGATTACTATAATTCTGATGTGTCGCATCGAGATCAAATATGTACTGAGTTGGTACAGAGCATACTGAGCAACGCCTTGAGAATCGGATAACAATGTTACGGCGGCTTGAAGATTTTCCCTGTGATAGGTTCCTGTGTCTGCCAAGGAAGTGAACCTGAAAGTGGATGAATCACAGACGGATTATTATAATTCTGACGTGTCATGGGTGCAGAACTACGCTACCGTGACATGCCGCATGCGACTATGGATCTAAGGCCTGACTAAGCACGGTTCTCTCCGTCTGTCGCTGCCCTGCGCCTAGGGGTCCCCTACTCCAACGTGAGTATGAAAGAGTTGCAATAGTTACAACTTAATATAAATGCAAGCAAGGTATTACATCGTCTGAGACTTCAGAAGTATCATTTAGGTGGAAGATCATTCAATAAATAGATATAAAAGATAAATCCTCCAGAGGTAACGCAACCCAAAACCAATGCCCCCGCCCAAGCAGCTCTAGTTTGATCTACCTGTGAATCTGAGGGGAAAATGATGTCGTATGCGTAATCCGCTCCAAGCCCTAAAACACTCGAGTTGCAGTAACAGTTGTCATAGACATTTGTAAACTGCAGCATCCCGGAAACGACTATGCAAAATGCATTGACGACTGCCAAGGACTTTCCACCCCATCTTAAAACATTCGCGAGGACCTTTGCGAGACGCACAGCAGGTAAATGTCCGTCTGGGTATGATGTATGTGCAAGGCGTCGGTATGGGTATGATGCATGGCGTCGGAATGGGTATGATGCATGGCGTCGGTATGGGTATAATGTGTAGCGTTGGTCTGGGTATGCTGCGTAGTGCGAAAGGATGCTCGACAAAACGAGCATCATCCATACTATCGTGGACATTGCACCATAGAGAAGGTAGACGAGAGATCTACAACCGAGGCCCTATCATAGCTGGTCAGCGACCAGTTCAGACAAGTACACCAAACTATACTTACCACAGTGGGAGTATACCACACGACTAGTATCGCAGCTCCTGTTGTTGCCCATTGCAATGCTAGGGGTAACACTGAGGCTTTAAACATGCGATAGAACATCCCTGACGCCCAGGGGCTCCGCGCTACTTGAAGCTGGCAGTAAGTGTCAACATCGTACGGGTTTCCAAGCCTGTTGCAGGGCTCAATGATATTCCTCCTGTTCGAGTTCGCCCATACAGCGTCATTCTTGACTGGTATATGCGCTCTAGCGTTGTCAGATGCCATTTGGAAACCATTCAAGACGTCCTCCGCCGACCGAGCCCATGCAAGGGCCCTTGCGTAATTATAGACGGGTGGAGTTAAATCTTCGTCTGGAGACGGAGGCTCTTCTACTATGGTGTCAATGGATATTGCTCGCGTTTCGGAAAGCTCTGATGCCTTTACAATTCCATCGTAGGTGGCGACAAATGCCACGGCATCTACGTTGTCCATGGCCTTTTTGACGCGTGTATAGTCGCACTTTGGGGATAGCTGCAGCCAACCTATAACGATTGGTAGAAGCCACAGCCATACCGATCCCGTCCCTTGACCATTGGAGTTGATATTGGCGCTTACGTCCGCCAGCGAGCTGGCGACCGTCAACAGGTATGCAATAATGACCCAAGCGATGGATGTCGCAGATAAGATGGACCAGGTGTGGACGTAGTCGAGATACTCGGCAGTTTTCGACCACCAATCATCATTCTCGTGCAGAACAATGAGGGAGCTGAGCAACGAGCCTTTCTTCGTTATTCTCAGCGGAGTTTGTTGAAGACTTTTAAGGATGCGGACGGCGTCTTCAGCGTTAGGAAAGGTCACGTCCTGAAACTGACGACTGATCCATCTGGCATTGAGGATGGTGAGAATCATCGAGTAACCAGCGAGAACCGGTGAACCGACAGTGAGGATGGCTGACATTAGGTTGCTAACCCTATGTCGCGCACCGAAAGGCAGTTGAGAGATGAGGGCAAGGTAGGGTAGTAGCCAGGCGCCGAACTGCTGGGATATGTTTCCCCAGGAGGGCGCTTCCGTCCCCGCACCACAAGCCTGAAGACATGCTCTATAGGTGAATCCGGTCGCGTTCAAGATGTCCGACCTCACGTTCGCTACCTGTTCGCCAGTGGCAGACACTAGTCCAGTTGCATTGAGGGTCTGGTTCGCATTACGTATGAACTCGAGGAAACGATCAGTGATGTTAACTGCATACGCCCCTCGCAGAGACATGATCAACAATAGGCACAATTGTATCACTTGGAGAATGGTGAGCAGAAGTTATTTAGCGAGTTGGGTAACTCACTCTTGATGTGACGCATTCTGCGTTAGCTAGTTGGTTCTGGCGCAATACGAACGGTGTCCTTATAAACATTTCCTTAAAACCTGTGCAGGATCGCCGTACGGCATCTTAGTATAAACCGCTGCCCCTGGCTATAATCAGCTGATGCTGATGCGCTCTTTTTGATGGTCCGAAGGAACTTGCTATTTCGGCCGTCCCTTCACCAACGCGAGTGCTCCCTTCACTGCCTTGAGGCAAGGCCAAATGAAAACATAAATGGATTACACTCACAGATAAGCATTATATGCGGTGCAGCCTGTGTAGATAGAAAATCAGGATCAGTACTGCGAGTCATTGACATCCAGTGCTTCCCATCGGCGCCACTTTCAGCTTATCCCGGCAGCCACTGCCTTTGAAGACAAGGAGTAAAGATGACGAGCACAAAGACTAGCGCCCTTATGAGCTCTAGAATCTAGAATCATGATCAAAAATAGTGGGGAGGCACAGCTTATGCTACATCGATCAACGGTGAAATTATACTTAGGATAGGCAAGACACTTTCGTTTCCATCACCACTACTAAACTGGAGCATGAAAATTCTACGACCGACCTGTGCTACGACAGGGGATGACGAGGGTGGTCACCATTATTTGCTGCCATCAGTGATGCATAGACGAGACTCAATGAAATATTCATCAGGCAAGTACTCAGACTCACTCATGGTGCATGATTCCTGGATTTCGACGGCTAGACACCCATGGTTCCCAATGAGTCGATCGTCGAGTGATTTGACGAACTCGAACTCGGAACTTGGCCATCAGACATATGAGCAATCGGGATCGCAGACTGGCGTCAGGAGTAATGTTCCTTGCATTCATGACGATGAATTTAACGAAGGAACGGGAAGAGCGCAAAGCCATAAAAGACGTATAGAGCATACGGGGCCGTCATCGCAGAAGCGAATCATCAGGCCGAAACTACAATCAAACGAGTCAATTCATGCTACACTCCGTCGGAACACGTAGATGAAACACCTTGAACTAACTGCAAGTGCGAGCCTAACCACGACTGTTATTCGTCACGCGACTTGATTATGCTTGGTCCACACGCTCCAAGCGCCATCGCGGAGGCATCCTCAGAGTGCCACGGGACCAGCACGAGCAATAGCAGAGGAAAGCCATGCACCAATGGGTATCCGGGAGCGAATCATTGTCAGACGAGTCAAATGGGTCGTTTTCTGCTGTACTCTGTGATGCGGCAGGTAGACGCCGGGTGTCATTGACTTTTCGGTATTCCGGCACATCGACTGCAGCGAGGCGCTGAATATACCGATCAGGAAAAAAGAAGCAAGTGATAGGAAGGTCAACATTACAGTGAATTTGCGTCCAGCTGCAACTTCAACATCAACGACTGGTGGCTCATTATTCATTCTTGACCTATGGAAGAGGTACTGCCGCAGGAACGCAGTGGCTCTGTTTGAGTGGTGTAGATGTGCTTCCTCTGGCTGTGCTTGCTGCGACTGACTGCGGAACGGTAGACGATTAGCCAGGTTCTTCAAGCGGGAGTGTCGTGCAAGGCGTTGTGAGCCTCTGTATGCAGTTTGGTTAGGATGACGGGGCGGATATGTAGATCTGACCTGCAGACAGGCTTAGTAATGCATTGCCACTTGATTGAAAGCGAGGACCGACATCGTCAAAAAACCTGTGCGGGAGTGCTGCGCGAAATGGTCGGGTGCGGAATGGTCTGCCATGGGAGTGGAATTAGTGGCGGTGCGGAAGGATGAGCCTTGTGAAAACATACAGTGAATAAGGAAGGATCAGCGTGGCGGGTGCCAAGAAAGGAACCTTGTTTGCGCGTGTAAGGATTACCGCCGGAACATGTCGATACTCCTTCTACCGCAACCACAACGTCAACGCCTGGACAAATCATGTTTGTACGACTAAAACATTGACAAGAGCTCAACATTTTTTTTTGAATCAAATTTGTGCCCATTACCCTATGTCGGACAGTATAATCTAGTCTAGGGGGTCCCAGTGCCTCGTGCTACATCTCTAAGTTTGCAAATGCCCCAACGTGAGGGAGTACCCCCGCGGTCCGCCGTTCCCGCCGGCTGTTTTAGGTGCACAACTTGGCGAAGATGAGCCGATTGTTAAGTTCCTACTGGTTTGAGACTGGTGTCATCTTGTGGTTGAGTGTCCTGAACGCGTACTTGAGGACTCAACATTATATATTACAAGGTGTACAATTAAACGTGTCGACAAGTCACCCTGCAGCCTACTTGATCTCTACGGTAGGCCACTCAGGCTACATATATATCACGGGTATCAAAATATCTTACATCTAATCTATTCCGCCTCAATCGACTTCACGATGGGTCCCTCTACGGCTAAATCAAGCTCCTTTGTCTCACCAACGGAGGCAATAGTTGGGGTGTAGGACGAGGTGCCGCTGGGTGTTGCAGTATCGAGTCCAGCATCCGAGTTACTAGTGTCGAATTAAAATTATCAGTAAAAAGCCTTCAGAGGAGCATGGAGACCTACTCAGGCTTTCGTGAAGGTAATTGTGCATGGATACTCATTGGTCCGTCGAAATAGCCTTCTAAGCGGGTACCGTCTTCGGCGATGCCGCAGAAACTGATTACGTCAGAACTTATTATGTACAATGGCCCCTTGGAAGACTTACTCCACAATTTGCTTCCAGTATGTCTCGTGATCGTACTCGAATTGAAAGTCGCCTCCAAAGTCAGAGTCAAGCTGCGATTTTGGGACCAGCTCAAGAAGGTCAGGGTTAAATCTCATCTAAAGGATCATAAGTCCATGTTTCGCACATGAGATATGGATATTACGCACCTTGTCCCGAGTGACAGGATCCAAGAACGGCGAAATGCCTTTGTAGAAGAAATTAAGCAACATTGGGAGGTTGGTGACAATTGCGCGACCGAGGGTCTCTACGTAGTGCTGCTGCAGGATCGTAAGAACTTTACTGGCAATGGATATCGAAGGGTTGGTGCGAAGCGTCGTGGACTTGTAGTCTACGATTATAACCAGCGACTCTTGCCCTGGTGGCATGAAGTCTTTTGCACGTTCTCTGCGCTCCTGTGAGTAGATGTAGGTTGAGAGAATGAAGGACGTACAAGCACCAGACAAGGTGTCTTAATTGTCTAGGACTTGTTTCTGTGTTTTCGCGACCAGGGCGCATGTATAGGATTGGCCTGCCGTCTTTATCGAAACCATTCAATATGCTGTTTTACTGTTAATCGATTAGGCGAAGCTTGGTCTTGGGCGACGTACATCTTCCCTGTTTCGGCTTCTATCTTCACCTGCGTATTGGGTTGTATACGCTGATATAATCTTCAAGTTGAATACAGACATACTTCATCAGGTCTAATAAGCTCCGGCTGGAACTCTCTCCTCCACTTGATCGTTCCCTCTATTCTACGCTTCGCGTCTGGGAGTTTCCACTTTGCAGCACGCATGTATCGAGGCATGGTATCTGACTTGTTCAACCATCGCAACTCCCATCTATAATATGCGTCTGAGGAATCTAGAAGCAGGGTATCTGCATACTTTGAAAGTCGCGACAACTGAGCCGACAGTTGAACGCACGGGAAAGCGAACCGACGTACCTCGCGCAACTCCTTTATCTGGGCATTTTGCTCGTCAGAGTACTGGTGTACGGGCTGTATGACGGTGCCTGTCTCGGGGGCGGTAATGATGGTGGTCGTTCCGGTCATCGTGTGATACTTGAAGAGCTCGGTGAAAGGGACGACAAGAACTACATCCGCGCTAGCAGGGGTCACATAGACAAATTAGGTATTATCGTGGGAATAGATTATGTAATAGACCTCTTTGTTTTCGTGCTCATCGTCGACGACAACGTTCACAAGTCATTTGCAGCCATGCATCTTATGTATACGTTAGACGAGGGTGGGAATCGGGTATACACTCTGAATGTGAGCATTTACACCCTCATGGAGGGAGGCTTTGGTCTGACTCACCACTCCAGAAAATTACGGAGACAGGTCGAATTACCAAGTCTGCACACCCAGGTTCGTCTCTCCTGTTTCCAATCTCTAGTTTTTGAGCGCATCGCGGTGTACTGATACTGGGATCCAGCGCGTTTCTCGCCCGATGACAAATTCTCGCGGCACCGTGTCACCCTCAAAAAGCGCTATGGCGTCCTCTTGACCCAGCTTCCTAGCAAGCCTATGTAATTGCTCTGTGAAGGGCCAGACACCCATGGTTCCCAGCATCATCGGCAGCTCTATCGAATTATATCTTCTTCACCCGTGTTATAGGTTACGCTGAGCAATGGGTAGCAGAAAGAGCGTGTTCTCATAGTCCAAATCTGAAATGAA
Organism: Rhizopogon vesiculosus; assembly: GCA_001882365.1. Lineage (NCBI taxonomy): Eukaryota > Fungi > Basidiomycota > Agaricomycetes > Boletales > Rhizopogonaceae > Rhizopogon > Rhizopogon vesiculosus. The sequence goes on from LVVM01001631.1 coordinate 7,042, forward strand.
GGGTGTGTGATGACAAGGCTTGTGTCCATTTACTTTTCCGTGTGTTTCCTTCTGTTCGCTGCACTTAATGAAATGGTTAGCGTGAGGTACGTCGCTATCTATAGCGCTGCGGTCAACCAAACTTACTCTTATTCTCACTCCAGGTGTCGCGTTGATGTTGAAACCACTTGTAACAACTACAACGCGGCTGCAAGGATATTCTTAGAACTGCAGAGCAGATGGCTATGTGTGCCAACCGTTCATCGGTAACGAAGATCCCGGCATCCGCAGCAAATGGGAACAGGTTTGCCTGCACTCACGTTTCAGAAGATTTGAATACAGGTTGCCCGTCGACGAATGCTGAGCCACGCTCGCCTATATATTCCTCGACTATGCCGCAACGAGCACACAGCGCCGGGCATTGGCGAATTGGCGCTGACAGCATCTGCGGTGCTGGTGGAAGTCTGTGGGAGAGAGTTGATAGAAATAACTGACTATAGTGTGCTGGGAGGCTGTGGTCAGTACCGGTAGTGCTTGCCGTTTGTGATCTCAAGTTCGTCCGCACGTTGCTTAGCGGCAGCGATTGAAGTGGTGAAGCACGTTCTCTGACTATTTCTCGCACTAAATAATACTACTGTGCGGTCTAAATGTTGTATGGTGCCTGTAGACATGACAATATGCGCAATTAGAAACGGAATATTTATGCCTTTTTCTGAAAGAGATGTGGTTGGCCGAAAAAGAGAACCCCAGATTATTTGGTGTTCGACTCCTCGTGGCAAAAAACGACGCATTCAGGCTTTCTGACGTCCGCCTTCACGGGGCGCCCTCGGTTCTCATTCCCTTCAATCAACTCGTTCATCCGCCACTCTTTTCTTCCCATCACCCTCGACCTTCACGTCAAGTCGAAGAGGTCTACGACAGCGACCACGACAAGGCGATTTCGCCCTCTTTCGCCTTAAAACAATGGACTATCGTGATCAAAGACCCCCACGGTCTGCATACCACCAGCAATACCACCAATCTCCTTCCCAGTCTCCTCCTATCTACCCAGAGCAGCAATATACTGGTTATCATCATCCTTCATCGCCACCACCGTCTGCAAGCCCATACCCCCGGCCATCCTTAAACCAGTTCAATGATGGCAGGTCACCTAATATTTCCTTTCAAAATATGGAGCGTGGTGACAGGCAGGGTCCCCTGGATCAGCACCGTCAGCGCAACATGCCCTCCGCATACCAAAACCAACTTTCGCCGACTTTTGTAGACTCAGAAGGTGCAGAACACTCCGATACAGGGCGAGTGGCACGGAAGAAGAGTTTAGTAAAACCAGATAGGGAGAAGATTGAACCTGGTCATAGACAATGGCACTATCGTACCCATGCGGCCCAGATGGAGAATGACAGGGTGGGCGTTCAACCGTCGAGTGCGTATCTCCGCTCAGGGTATTATGCTGTCTAACTTTGTCTTTCTAGCTACTGGTAACTATCCGCACACTCCAAAGCTCCGCAGAGGAAAATCGCTTCTTGGGCGTGAAGAGGACGTGCAGGAGTCAGGACTTGCTCTTTTCAAGCGCGGGGCTACCCTTCGACGCAAGCGCCCAGCTTCAACGCAGTCTGCGGCGCCACTGACGGTGCCCGATGCCAAGCCCCGCGCCTGCCTTGATAACATCGGGCCAGGACCCAAGGATGGCTGGTTTATTTACTGCTACCTAATTACCTGCTGGATTCCTCATTTCTTGTTCCGGACTTGCGGTAACCTTTCCTAGTAAAGTCTTACAAAAATATGCTTATTTGTCACAGGTATCCGCACACCGGATCAGCAGCGTGCCTGGCGCGAGAAAATGGGGCTCATTAGCATCATCTTAATGGAGATGGCTGCTGTTGGTTTCGTCACATTCGGTTTCACAGAAGCCGTTTGCGGGACGCCTCCGAATCGCTACCACCAGGGTCAGATCCAGAACAACTCGGTGATTATTCATGGCTATGACTACGATTTTTCAAACTTCAAGCATCCAGCTGTCGGACAGTTCAACGGATCGACAAACCCGCTCCTGACTGGCGGGTGGAACCTCGCGAGTAATGATGCGAGTTTCTTATTCCAGATCACGAATGATAACTGCTTGGGTATTATCACGAAGGCCAGCGGTTCAAGTATCTCGGGCAGCGGAGAAATGTTGGACTGGTACTTCCCCTGCAACATCTTCAACCCACAGTCAAGTGCTCAGAACTTGTCCGGCTATGGAGACTCGACAAACTGCCATGTAAACTCCACAGCAAGGCAAGGACTTGCTTCGATGAAGCCTCAGGGTCAGGTCTACTACACATGGGACGATGTCGCAGCTTCGGATCGTAATCTGGCTGTTTTCGAGTCGTGAGTTTCCGCCTAGCTTATATTCTCTTCTTTTTACTGACTTTTCCTAGAAACGTTCTCGACCTGGATCTACTCCAGTGGCTCAGTACCACTGAGGTGCAGTACCCCTCGCTCTTCGATGAGATGAAGAATGCGGATGGGACGTATAATGGGAAAGACCTCTCGATGATGTTTATGCGAACAAACCAGCACCAGATCGGCAAGTGCCTCGAGGACGTCATTACGGTCGGGTTCATCGACACTAATTCGATCGGTTGCGTTGCCTCCGAGGTGGTCCTTTACCTTTCTCTTGTGTTCATCATTGGTGTTGTCGCCATTCGTTTTGTGATGGCTGTCATGTTCGCATGGTTTTTCTCGTGGAAGCTGGGCAATTTCCCACGAGAGACGTATGAACAACGCATGCTACGCTCTGCTCAGATTGAGGACTGGTCGAATGATATTTACCGGCCTGCACCAAGCGAGTATCGCCCCAACGTGAGCAAGAATGGGCTGCGGCAAGGAAAGCCTGCGAAGAAAGGAGGGTTCTTCCCGTCTACCTCTCGCTTTACACCACAGGAGAACATGCCTAAGGGCGCCTCTCCTCGGCCTCCTACAGCTTACGGAATGGCTGATGCCCCGTATAAGCGGGGCACTACATATTCCAAGGCTCCTTCCACTAAAATCACTCCCCCTGACACACCTGCGTATCGTAATTCAAGGAGCACAGTGTCATTTGGTGATCAGTCTTCTCGCAATATCTCCCCTCGCTCGGCGTTCGTTGATACTCCCTGTCCGTTCCCTCTGAACAATGTTGTTCCTCAGCCTCCTGCCGACTACGAACCGTTCAACTTCCCACTCGCACACACTATTTGCCTCGTCACTGCATATTCAGAGTCCGTTGAGGGTCTTCGTACAACACTCGATTCGCTTGCCACGACGGATTATCCCAACAGCCACAAGCTCATTCTGGTTATCGCGGATGGTGTGGTCAAAGGTGCAGGAAACACGATGACGACACCAGATATCTGTCTTTCAATGATGAAAGAATTCGTCATTCTACCGCATGAGGTTGAGGCGCATTCTTATGTCGCCATTGCAGATGGGCACAAGCGTCACAACATGGCCAAGGTCTACGCTGGATTCTACGACTACGATGACGCCTCTGTCGAGCGCTCGAAGCAGCAGCGCGTCCCCATGGTCGTCGTCGCCAAGGTTGGAAACCCGCTCGAGCAGAACGATGCCAAGCCTGGAAACAGAGGCAAGCGTGACTCGCAGATTGTGCTCATGGCATTCCTGCAAAAGGTCATGTTTGACGAGCGAATGACCACGTTTGAGTACGAGTTTTTCAACTCCGTTTGGCGCGTGACGGGTGTCAGCCCGGATCGGTACGAGCTCGTGCTTTGTGTTGATGCGGACACCAAGGTGTTCCCGGATTCGCTGACGCGCATGGTGTCATGTATGGTTGTGGATGTTGAGATTATGGGTCTGTGTGGAGAGACGAAAATAGCTAATAAGGCGGATAATTTCGTGACGATGATGCAGGGTATGTTTAGTTTCTTGATGTCTTTCGCCACTGAGCCCTAATGTTCTCTGACAGTCTTTGAGTACTACATCTCACACCACATGACTAAAGCCTTTGAAGCAATGTTCGGTGGTGTTACTTGTTTGCCAGGCTGTTTCAGTATGTACCGGGCAAAGGCTCCCAAGGGCGACTCTGGGTACTGGGTCCCCGTCCTGGCGAATCCAGATATCGTGGAACGCTACTCCGAGAACGTTGTCGACACTTTGCACAAGAAGAACCTTTTACTTCTCGGAGAAGATCGATACCTTACTACTCTGCTGCTCTCGACGTTCCCGCATCGCAAGAACATGTTCTGTCCCCAAGCAGTCTGCAAGACCATCGTCCCCGACTCCTTCAGCGTTCTGCTCTCGCAACGACGTCGGTGGATTAATTCGACAATTCATAATTTGTTCGAGTTAGTTCTTGTTCGTGATCTGTGCGGAACCTTCTGCTTTTCGATGCAGTTCGTCGTGGGTATGGAACTTATGGGAACGCTTGTCCTGCCCGCCGCTATCAGTTTCACTCTTTACCTCATTATCGTCTCTATCATTCCCGGCGGTACCAATACTACCATTCCCCTCGTGCTTCTTGCTATCGTCCTTGGTCTACCCGGTCTCCTCATCGTTGTGACGTCGCGCAAGATCGCTTATGTCGGATGGATGGTTATATACTTGATTTCTCTACCCATATGGAATGGACTCCTCCCCGCCTACGCGTTCTGGCACTTCGACGACTTCTCATGGGGTCAGACTCGACAGATTGCAGGGGACAAGGGTGGCAACCATGGAGATAAGGAGGGAGAATTTGATTCCTCGCACATCGTCATGAAGCGTTGGGCTGAGTTCGAGCGCGATCGGCGGTGGAAGAGCGGGGTGCAATCCCGTGACTCGACTGTCTTTGAGAGGAGGTAGGACCTGATCGGTTGCGCGTTCTCTTTCTTAAGGCTGATTTCTCTTACAGTAACAGGTTCTCAGCGAATTCTGAACCTTACAACCCGACATCTGATCTTGGCGTTGACTCGTCGACGACCGAGTCTGCACCGAGTGCACCGTACGCATCTGGTACCCGGTCAAGACACGACAGTAACACCCTTCTTACGCTCCCTACACCACTTTCCGCCAGCAGGGCCCCTAACTCTGCAGCTTCAGCGTCGTCAGCCGCTGTCTCTCGCTCCAGTGAGGAGGCAGTCGTGTATTCGGACGTTGGCTCGACTTCAAATCAGCGGCTTGTCTCTCCTCCGCATGAGCAGTATATTGACTCGTATACCGAACCCCCAACACCGCGATACCCTCAGTTCGACGCCCACGTTGCTCGAGCAGGGGGGGTTATTCGCAACCCGACTATATCTAGCCAATATCCTGGAGAGACTCAGAACCCATTCCGTTCTGAAGCGCACGTGGCTGCATATGATGACCAATATGGATATAGTGCTGAACCAGAAGATATGGTGCCACCACCTGTACCTAGCAAGTACGCGCTGGGTCAGGGAGTCAGCTTGTCCGACCGTGGACCTGTGCCTGGCCCTGAGGGCGTCCGTAGAGTATCGAGACCATCAGGGACATCTCGTCGGCCTCCATCACAGGCGCCGCAGAACCGATACTCTCGTTCATCGACGCTTAATCTACCACCTGGTGCTGCTGCTCCTCAACCAGGTGCATACGGAGGCGGATATTAAGGACAGACTCTGTTTACTTTCATGTCAATACCTTCCAAACATTGGATGCACAGGATGCTCTTACGTTTACTCTCTATGGACTCACTCACAAGTGTTCTTTGATGTCATACCTTACGACTAGCCACTCTTTCCTTCACTATTTCTTATCTTAGCGTGCGCCATTGAATACCGCACCGACGCAATATCTTTTTGTAATATTCAACTTTGATGCATAAGCTACTTATCACTGGGATTTATTAGCATCGTTCGCTCGTTTTGCATAGACAATAGAAGGACTCTGTAATTGTAACTTGCAGTATTTGGTTTGTACAAACAAGAAGGCGCGGTAGCCTTGAGGCGCTGGTGAGGGAAGGTTCATGTTCAACAGCGTTCACAACATTCCTACCAAGTTCCTCACCGTTCCTGCTGACCAGCATGGCGGCAGTATCGATATCCTCGTCGCCGATCACACAGGTGTCCCAACATGCGCCTGTGAACACTAGCCTCCAGCCCCAGCTCCTCACCAGGCTGCTCCTCGACCTTCGAGGCAGACGGTTCTCAGTCGACAGAGAAACTATCATGAATCTCCCCGAATCTGTTCTTTTGTGTCTCTTCCCGAACGGGCTTGTTCTGAGCCGTCAGAGCCAAGCATTCTCAGACGGTGGAGAAAACGAAGAGGATGACGAGGTATACGGCGTCGATGTGAGTCACTGAACGATTCCCGTGATTGCAACTACTCACGCGCCCGCCTGCAGTTCGACCCAGACTGTTTTGCGTATGTACTTGAATTCTTCAGAAACGCATCGGATACGTTCTATGGGACCACCACCTCGCCTGGTTTATTCGCAGCGCAGCAGCATCTGCTTGACTCTCCACCGTCAGACTTTGGCCCTTCTGCATCCCAAAATCCACTCCTTACCAAGCAGGCTATCATTGTTCTTCGTGAGGAACTTGAGTACTTTGCTATACCACCAAAGGATGGGAAGGCTCTGACTGATGAGCATGGCGCCGCCAACCAAGCACTTCTTGACATCAAGCACAGGTGTGGACAAAATGTCATGGAGAAGCGTAACATCTTTACTGCATTGCAACGGAATGTTCATAAAGAGAACAACATTGCTGAACAGCACCTTATTGACATGTTGTGCATGAGGTACGTAGATGCTGATAGTCATTTTGTGTGTCTGACAGCATTGTGTAGTGGGTTCAATCGGGACGACGAATGGGGCTTCCGTGCCATGGAACCTTCGCGATGCTGCATCTCATCCATTGCTCTTGTTTTACTCAAGACGGGCATTGTCCATCATCCTCCAGGACAAAATGGCGAGCGACCGGTCACCATTGACTATAACCAAATGGCCACGGCACAGAAGTTGCTATTGTTCTGGAGAAAACCAGCGGTAAGTTGGTTACTAAGTGTGTGCGGAATACCCATTCACGCATCGTTATTCCCAGCGCAAGTGCTGGTGGGATGGCCTTGATATTGATTTAGCTAGGCCTGGAGAGCTGTCGGTTCCTGTGAAGCTCTGGGCAAGGCGTGTATGGACTCTTGAGCTCAGCTTAGTACGTACTGTCCTTTTTACACGCACACTCATTCTGATTATTCTTTCAGGTCTAACTGTGATGATGATGGAACCTTTTCATATGAACTCATCTCTCCTGCGATCCCTTCTTACGACCATATCATCGTGTTTCGCTGATATCACATAGATACCCTTCACGATTTTTCATGCTGCAACTTACTAATTAATGCCACACACGCACCGTGTCACTTGCTATCATAAGGTATCAGAGGGGAGAGCGCGTTTTTGACTGATTTGCTACAATTGCAGACCGTTATAAATGAGCCATTCCTTGAGTGAAGAGGCAGATCAAAGAAGGAAGATAGACGTTCTTAGTTGGCGGTGAACATCACCGTCTCCAAAATTCACTAATCATCGCCTTGCACATCAAAAGGCAGTAACATGGGAAACTAAAGCCAGCTCCCAATATTTATGGTCCGGGGTAGTGTAATTGTATATGACGTGTTACCAGGTGACACATAAGTATTTTCCAGTGTCCCTCTCCGCAGTCTTCACAGATATAATCAACTGGCTCTCTAGAGACAAAGGGAGAAAAATGCAGGGAAGACAGCCTGGACAAGGTGTTAACTCCTGCTGAGATAGGTAATTGTTGCACACGAAATTAACCCACAGCGGCCAGGTCGGCATAATAAAAAGTTAAGCCGCTATTTAATT
>LVVM01001643.1:8248-26092 GCA_001882365.1 Rhizopogon vesiculosus
GTCCCCTGGCACAAATCGGAGTTCATCGAGTGTCCTCTCCTCTTTCTCTCGCTCTGTCTGCTCTTTAGATCCACTGTCCGTGTCATCGAGTAGGCGTGGCGCGGAGCTATCTAGAGTGCCTGGCTCGCCCAAAATGTCGCGAGAATAAACAATACCAAGCTCTTTTTGCGCAAAGCGTCCTCTGTTTGCTGCATCTGCGTATATAGCGCGAAAGGAATAACGAGCAAGAGGGTGGCGAAACTCCGGTATTTGGGGTGCAGCGTTTCGAAGAGTCGTGAGTACTTCGCGCAACGTCGCGTCTTTCCTAGTTACAGCGTCAAAACAGAGTCAGAATATATATACTTGCATGCATACCAGGTGTAAATTTGTTGTTCATCCGTAGTTGGTAGAGCGTTGTCCTCGAACAAGGTCAGTCTGTGGAAGGATCCAACCTTCACGAAAGTTCGGATGAGGAATGGGGCTGTCTATTGAAAAATGAGTATAGACTAGAAAAGGTACGAGATTTGAAAATCACCTTCTCTCTCGAAACAATAGGTTGCCCCGCTGGGGTCGTCGTCTCGATGTCGGCCATTTTGTTGAAACGTTCGTTCGTTGATGAGCTCGACATTAGGACCCTGCTTGCTTAGGTAATATTACCATATGGAGCCATTATGGCGTTTTTCAAATTGCTTTGGTAGTTTCTATGTACGTCGAACGAGACTCTTAGTGTGACCAGATGGACTAGTAGAGTCATATACTTCAGTCGTCGTGTCATTGGGTCACCGGGATATCGGGTTGAAGTTATTCTAACTTCAACACGTGTTTCCAGTCTCCCTGAGGCAGATCATAGAAGCGATAGGGTCAGTATTTTTATACATGGACTGCTCAGCTGATCAAGTAGTTCGTTTCTTTGACGCTGAACCAACTCGCCAGATTGAGGTATTTATATAGAGTGGTGGAACTCTCACAAGCACTTATCTTACAGCTACTATCGCCATCATGGCTGGTGGTTATGAACGTCTCAAGAGTGGAGATGAAGCCCAGTCGCTCAAGTCGAATCGCACTACACGTCGTGTCGCGATCGGTCTCTTCATGTTGCTGGCTCTGATAACACTTTCCATTCTCCGTGTTCATATGCCGTTATCGGCGGATTTGGGAGCACAAGATATCTACACAAGTAACACAACTCATGACGGGGACTCTGTGAAGGCCTGTGCTCCAATTGCACCTCTTGGTGCCCGTCCACCAGCACCGATTAATCCGTGGGCTTCTCTCACTATCAAACAAACCGTTCAAATCCAGAAGTGGCTGGAGGAGCCTGCCCAGGGCCTCAACCTGACCCGTCAGGATATATCCCAGCCTTCTGACAACCACATCTTCATGATAGAGGCTTACTATCCGCCTAAATCCAGCATTCTCAATTACTTCTCATCATTGTCCTCATCAGACATCCCGAGAAAATATGCGCGAGTGACCATTCACCACGGTTCTGCACTGGAGCCCGTCGTGAAGGATTACCTTGTTGGCCCGCTTCCCATTGGGTCGTCCACTCGTATGGAGCCTTTGACGGAGATATACCACCTGGACGCCATTCCACACAATGCACGTGGCTATGATACCCGTGACTGGACTTCCCCAAAGATCATTGACAAGATGACAGCTCCCTTGATGGAAGCATATAAGGTCACACATCTTTTTGTTTCTTGCTTATGGATTACTAACAAGGGCATTAGGAACTCCTGGGTGGGACACCCAAAGATACTCTTATCACTTCCGGCAGTGGACCTTTCAGTTTTGATGGTTCGTTCAGACGTCTATGGCTTGGTTGGCGACGCAACACTCCCGGTTTCTTTTTACACCCGTTGAACTTGTATCAGTACATTGACCTCAGCGGTACCGATCCCTCGCAATGGGACCAGTTAAAGGTACGTTTTTATGACCTCATCGGACCTTACGCTCAAAATGGTCTTAGATTGTGTATAATCACCAAGTCTTTGACACTTCTGAATCCTTCATGGAAGCATTCCACAATGGCAGCCTCAAGCGTGTCCCCCTTGCTAGCCCTGACGCCGATTTATCGTATAGCACTCGTAAACGTATCGGAGCTCAACGTGATCTCGATCATCTTCCTGGACCTCGTGCGGTATCGTTTGCAGGTCTGAGGTTTAGAGTAGATCGTGATCTTCAGTACGTTAGCTGGATGGGCTGGGGCATGTACCTCGGGTTCGACAGAGACATGGGCTTGAGCTTATGGGACATCAACTTCCGTAACGAGCGTATAGTTTACGAGGTAAGATCGACATGACCGTCCGGTTAAACCATATTCTGAGTCCCGTACAGCTCAGACCACAGGAAGCACTTGCACAGTATGGTGAGCGGTCTGGCATCAATTACCGCGTTTCAGCTTGACTGATGACATTCTTCAGCTGGTAACGATCCATTCCAGTCCACGACTGCATGGCTCGATCGCTACTTTGGCATGGGGCAGTCAGTTCGTGATATGTTACCAGGGTATGACTGTCCACATGAAGCCATATATCTGCCAGCGACCACGTACTCAGTGGCGGGAATGACCACTCGAGAACGAGCAATTTGTGTCTTCGAGCACGATAGCGGCCGACCTCTCACGAGACATCTTGGTTTCGAAGAAAACGAATTTGGAGCAGTCAAAGGCTATCAGCTCGTGATCAGAAGTATTTCTACAGTCGGAAAGTACGTGATCCTATCTCATACTTGTGATGATACTGAAATCTGTCACCCTAGTTATGACTACTGTAAGTGCAGTGCTTTGCTCTCTTCGTCGTTCTGACTGAATCCTGCGTTTCGTACTTTGTAGTGGTGAGTCATATCGACGCCAAGTGTTGTTCCCAACACTGAGATGATCATTTGCATAGTTTGACTACATATTCCACCTCGACGGAACCATCGAGGTTCGCGTCTCTGCCTCCGGTTATTTGCAAGCTGGTTTCTACGATGAAAAACAAGGGCAATATGGCAACCGGATCTGGGATACTACCAGTTTGTATTCTCACTCAATCCCTTAAGTTGATCTAACACATTATCACCAGTGGGGAGCCTCCATGACCATGTCATCAACTTTAAGGTCAGTAACTTCCCCGCACTATATACATGACGATAACGATCCATGACAGGTTGACCTTGATGTGGCGGGAACGGCAAACTCGTTGCTGAAGACCACTTTGAGTCAAGAAGTTGTTACCCAGCCTTGGTATGAGGATGACTGGGGAGATCAAGTTATCCAGCAAGTAGTTATGCGAAACTATATCTCCAACGAGGACGATGCCTTGTTGAAGTTCCCTGCAAACTTCCAAGGTGGCTATTCAATCGTCAACCGCGAGGAGAGTAATAAGTGGGGGACTCCGAGGGGATATGCCATTCATCCAGGCTATTCTCCGATTCATAATGTGCGTAAATGATCGATCGTGCCACGATCAAGTCTGAATTCTGGTGGCAGAGTGCTGTGGGTTCTAAGCGGGTCCTGAAGAACGCGAACTGGGCGCGCTACAATCTAGCCGTGTCACGTCGCAAGGAGACAGAACCGTGCTCCAGCAGCATGTGGAACTTTAACTTGCCAGGAGCCCCTCCCGTCGACTTCCATAAGTTCTTCGACGGAGAGAATATCACACAAGAAGACCTGGTTGCCTGGGTAAATGTTGGCATGCATCATCTCGTCAGTAACTTGTTGTATGAAGTACTTCTTAAAGACTCATAGTTCATATTTCCAGCCCCAATCGGAGGATGCACCTAACACACGAACCAACACGGCGGCATCAAGGTTGGCTTTACTGACTTTTATATGGGGATATGAGCTAATCAATACTCGGGCAGCTTTTTCTTGACACCCGTCAACTATTTCGACTACGATGTGTCTATCGAGTCGACTAATGCTGTCCTCTTGAAAAATCCAGAAAAGCCTGGAGACCCATTTACATATGACGACTATGGAGTTCGACCGGTTCACTGCGTGCCGGAACCTCCGTCGTCCTTCGAGTATTATCCAGCGAAGACATTTGACGTCGATGGGAATCCTGCGCCTGCTTCATCTATTGAAGACATGCGCAAGGCGTCAGAGTTATATCATCGCATTAAACTCGATTTTTAGAGCGACTCGATAAAGCTATCAAGCTTTCGTACGTATACTTTTCTTTACATACTCGATCACTACTCGTTACATGCGCTATACAAGTTCACCCATTTCTCCGTCTCAATACGCGCTTTTATTCCTCTCCTCGAATGATGTTTCAGCAGTCTTTCCGATACAAAGATTCAGTCCCTGGTCAATTCCCAGTCCGAGCCTGTCTAATGTAATAAAAGCTTGTCAGAAATTTCAAATAGTATACCGGGGTATTCAAGAGGGGAAAAGGAGAATCCCGAACATAAGGCCTCAACTTTACATAAGCATTTCAACCTTAATTGTCCAGGTTGATGTCATGAACTTTAGTTTCACCCACCTCTTGGGCGTATTATTGCCAGTGGCCCATAGCTCACCCATGTGACTTCCTTGCAACAACATATTTTTATGCATAACACTTTTAAGAAAGTTTTGTTCCAGGTTCATTTTTGGGTCTCGTGCTGATTTCACATTTCACATATAACTAGACTGCACTTAGGCACTTCTTAGGCACTTGATAGTGCACATGGGAGCGTGTATTTATGGTTTATCGTCCTAGTCAGTCACACGCGTATCTCTCCATCTGTCCACCACCATGGCCAGGAGATACGGGCAACTGAAGACCGTAGCCCTAGATGAACCAGATAATGAGTTGGCACGAGCATCGAGCAGGATCACTTCTCATCGTCTTGGCGTTTTATTCATCATCATTCTTGCACTGGCGTCACTGACCGCTATCCAGGTCAATCACTCTACCTCAGGTTCGGAAATATTTTTCGGGGGTTCCGAGTCACTTGCAGGTGGGCGGCTCAGCGAGGATATTAAGATCTGTGTATCCAATATTCCGCCTGCCGCCCATCCCCCGGCTCCGATCAACCCATGGGCTTCTCTTACCATTCACGAGATGGTGGAAATTCAGACTTGGCTCCTGAGCCCTCCCGCGAACCTAAACCTGACGCGAGGAGACATAGCCCGGCCATCTGATAACTCCATCTACATGATACAGTCATACTATCCTTCCAAGGCTGACGTTCTCAAGTACTTCTCATCTTTGGACCCTCATGACGTGCCTGCGAGGTTCGCTCGGGTCACTATTCATCATGGTGCAGCCATGGAACCTGTCATCAGGGATTATCTCGTGGGGCCACTCCCGGTCACTCCTACTACCAGAATGAGGGCTTTGACGGAAATATATCATACTGAAACGCTTCCCTACAATGCACGAGGATATGATGCCCTTGACTGGAATGTGCCAGAAATTTACACAAAGATAGCAGCTCCGCTGGCTGATGCATACAAGGCGAGTCATTCACGTTGTCTGTCTCTTTGATCTTGCTCATATTTACTCCCAGGAACTTTTGGGTGGTTTACCAAACGATACCCTTGTTGCTGGAGGCACCGGACCATTCAGTTTCGATGGATCGTTTAGGCGCTTCTGGTTAAATTGGCAAAGAGACACTCCCGGATTTTGGCTGCACCCACTAAATCTGTGGCAATACGTCGACGTCAGTGGCACTGATCCTTCGAAATGGGACCAGCTCAAGGTATGTCCTCGTTTGGTTTTTGTGAATGTGGTTTAACTCGTGCCAATAGATCGTGTACAATCACCAAGTATTCGATACGGCGGAGTCCTTCATGGATGCATTTCGCAATGGCACACTCAAGCGGGGCGTGCCTCCAGTGACAAAGAAAGAGGAGGATCTCTCTTGGAGTACACGAGAGCGTATTGGTGCCTTACGCGACCTCGATAACCTTCCGGGGCCTCGTTCCGTATCATTTGCTGGGTTGCGGTATAGGGTTGACCATGACCTACAATACGTCAGCTGGATGGGTTGGGGACTTTATCTAGGTTTCGACCGCGACATGGGATTAAACCTGTGGGATATACGCTTCCGAGATGAGCGAATTATCTACGAGGTAATCATCTATGGTCCCTGTCACTACCTTGACTGTCATACTAATGTTCCAAGTAGCTAAAGCCTCAAGAGGCACTGGCGCAATACAGTGAATTATCGTTGATTCTTGACCTAAGATATCACAAACTGACTCGTGTAACACAGCCGGAAATGACCCTTACAAGTCGAGCACTGCACTTCTGGACTCGTACTTTGGCATGGGGCAGTCGGTCCGCGACCTTCTTCCAGGTTACGACTGCCCGGACGAAGCGACTTATCTCCCAGCTACAACGTTTTCCGCGACAGGGATGATGGCCAGAAAGCGAGCGATATGTATCTTTGAGCAGGACAGCGGACGTCCTATCTCAAGACACCTTGGTTTTGAGCGAAGTGAATTTGGTGCGGTTAAAGGATACCAACTGGTTATTAGGAGCATCGCTACGGTTGGAAAGTAAGTGGAATCATGAAGGTTCTAAGGCGCGTGCACTCAGCATATAACATCTAGCTATGATTATTGTGAGTAACATGACTTCTAAATTTCAAGTTTCATTAATCTTTCTTTAGTGGTGAGTACCTGTCGCTTGGTAAAGTTTTTATAGCTGGACTTTCTCCCCAAGTTCGAATACATCTTCCATGTTGATGGAACCATCGAGGTTCGTGTATCGGCATCCGGATACCTTTTGTCGGGTTTCTGGGATGATGAACAAGGAGCTTACGGGAGCAAAATCTGGAACACCACTCGTACGCCATTCCCGATCTTTTGACATATATTGCTCATATAAACAACCAGTGGGAAGCCTCCATGACCACGTAATCAACTTCAAGGTTAGGACTCGACAAAATGGCATACTTAATACGCTTATTTTCTTTTGCAAATTACAGGTCGATCTTGACGTGGGAGGAACATCGAATTCGTTGCTGAAAACAACTCTTAGCCAGGAAGTCGCAAACCAACCATGGTTTGGTGACGACTGGGGCGAGGAAGTGATCCAGCAAAGAATTACCCGCGAATACATTGATAACGAAGACGAGGCACTGCTGAAATTTCCCACTAACTTCCAAGGAGGTTATACTATTGTGAACACTAACGAAACCAATAAATGGGGAATACCTCGAGGATACGCGATCCATCCCGGTTACTCGCCGGTTTATAACGTACGCAACGCGAGTTGAATATGCTGTGTTGTCTTGACAGGTGCTCTTTCAAGACCGTCGTAGGATCAAAGCGTCTTCTAAAAAATGCCAATTGGGCACGTTATAACTTGGCGGTGTCTCGTCGCAAGGATACCGAGCCGTCTTCTAGCAGCATGTGGAACTTTAATCTCCCAGGCGCCCCCCCTGTTGACTTTCACAAATTCTTTGACGGAGAAAATCTCACACAGGAGGATCTAGTGACCTGGATCAATGTCGGCATGCACCACCTCGTGAGTTCACCTTGTCGAAAGTTTAAATGCCACTAACCTGCTGCTCCGTTACAGCCTGCATCAGAGGACGTTCCAAATACAAGGACCAATACAGCTGCGTCAAGGTTATTCTTGCGCTAGCCATGCATTATTGTAGTGCTGACTCTCTGCGTTGCGTAGCTTCTTTCTGACGCCTTTCAATTATTTCAACTATGACGTTTCGATCGAGTCTGCCAATGCTATACTGCTTCAACCTCCCACGACACCAGGAGACCCATTTTCATACACTGATTATGGTGTTCGTCCAGCTCACTGCATCCCGCAACCCCCTGCCGCATTCGAGTACTATCCGGAGAAGGAATATGACTTGGACGGGAAGCTAGCGCCTCCGTCGACTGTGGAGGAGATGAGGAAGGCTTCCGAGCTTTACCTGCGTCTCAAATTCGAGCCTTAACTAAGCTCTACGCCATGTGAATTTTTTTTTGGCTTGCTCAGATTTTATCCGATGTTATCACAATGTCGCTGTAACACAATCCGCAGGGACGCGTTGACGCAAACCTTGTTTTCCTTCCCTCAACAAGTGCAAATGCTGAGATAGCATTATGTAATATTGTTCCTGGTCTACTTATCCTACTACGAGTTCATACTTTGAAAGTTTCATACTGTATCTTAACCTTGATGCACTCGACAGCCTCTGATTGGACGGCATCGAACAACGATCCCATGGTGAAAGTTAGTTCGGGCTCTATGACGTTTTGTGGGAACATACATGAAATACTCACTGGTAGGAACCCTCGAACTAGTGACCGGCAGCAGAACACCCATGGTTGAAGCCTGTTCCTGACAAACACACACGACACATCATATTGCCGAACCGGATTGCACTATGTGCAGCCGACGCCATGATTACTGCGTCTTGCCATGGTTTCTCTACTTGTCAGTCACGCGTATCAAATATAATATTACGTGGACCGGTCTAGCGCCGACCCCCGGTATTAATCTGCAAGTTCTGCCGCTGCAAGACTTTTAGACAGCTCTTGCTGAGTTGAGTGCCTGGTCTCAAAAAGCTGCATAGTAGTCTCACATGCCTGGTGTAATACTTACAGCCTCACCCGCGATGGTTTGAAGTCTCCCCTGATATCAAAGTTGCGCTGGCGATACTATTTCCATTGGAAGAAGGTTATCATACATCACACTATCCACCGACGATCATGTCACGACAAATTTGTTCAGAATATTTTATCCTCGCGCGAGCCTTCTGAGCTGTTTTTCATTTCTTCCCGCAGGATGACTTTGGAAAACCAGTGTGCTATTTCCATCCCGACTATGTGGTACTAGGTACGGCCCTCCGACGGAAAAATCAGGTTTCCCTGCGCCGTCGGAGTGAGAAGTTCAATAAAGAGGACATCTGACCTTTCAACAGCCAATCCATCCGCAAGCATGATAGCTGGCATAGGTTTCTGCTTTGTCGCATCGCTTGCCTACGTGTTATGGCGAAACTCACGACGCTATAATTTGAAAGATATTCGCGGGCCTCCTTCTCACTCATTCTGGTTAGGTGAGACGTGCCTTCTTGAGGCCTGGTGTCACCCCCCCTGAAATAATTCACAGGCAGCGAGAAAGTAATTCGAAGCGCCACGCAGACCGGAGACCTAGAGTTTCAATGGGTCCGTGAATACGGTCCCACTTGGATGGCTAAGGGATGTTTCGGGGTAATATCTGAATCATCATCCCTTCGACGTTCCACTACTCATTATTTTTCTCAGGAGGAAATTCTATGGACCGCTGACCCCCGTGCTCTACAGTATATTTTTCATACGTCTGGCTACAAGTTTTCAAAGAGAACAGTCGCCAATGAGATCACGCGCCTCTTCACGGGGGAGAGTATTTTGGTCACGGATTGTACGGTCTTTCCAATGCTGCTGTATGCAGTGTGTAGCTAATATGTTCCAGCTGATGATCATCCAAGGCACAGAAAGATCATGAATCCGGCTTTTGGAGCTGCTCAACTTCAAACATTTTTACCCATTTTCCGCCACTCAGCTGCTCGAGTAAGAGAATCATTAAGATTCACAAGGATTCAGCTGTTTATGTTTTCAATTTAGCTCTCACAGAAGTGGAAGGACATTATTCAATCAGGAGAGAAGGCTGAAGGGTGTATAATTAACGTCAACGAGACTTTGGCCAGGATGACCTTAGATGTTCTGGGCGAAGGTAAGTTACTGCACATCTTTCCTGTAGATGGTGAATTCATGTCTGCGAACCCCAGTTGCTTTCGACCACCAGTTCGGAGTCCTCAACAACAACGGAGTTGATAACGAGTTGGTGCAAGCATTCAACAATTTGTTGTATGTCTTGTGATTCTTCGGCCAGGTCGTATATCACTGACAGAAATGAAGCGCCGACTCATTGTTGCATCCACCTTCATGGGATCTCCTCTTCCAGTCAACTTGGAGATATATTCCTCAGTCAATCCTGTACTACTTGAAGTACTTGCCTTACAGAGAATACCGCCGTTTCTCAACATACAAGCAAACAGCTATTCGAACTGGACGGGCACTCATTAGTGAAAAGGCGGCTGGTACCGAAAAAGGCAGTAAGGACATAATGAGCATCCTGGGTATGTTTGCCCCCGAGATGTTCCTCGTGGTTGATCACTCACAAGTCTCTAGTTCAGTCCAACCTTTTGACAGATGCAAGATCTCAGCTGAGCGAAACAGAAATACTTTCGCAGATAGCGTATGTGGTAGTATCAGGTTTGATATCCAGCTAATGATTGCCATATTCTAGCACCCTTCTGGTTGCTGGTCATGATACTACTGCCACAACTCTCACGTGGTTACTATGCGAGCTCTCAAAGCATCCTGAGGAACAGCAGCGAATCCGTGACGAGATCAAAGCAACAAGAGCTCAGGCGGAAGCTCGTGGTGATGATGATTTACTGCCCAGTGATCTTAATGGTATGACTTTCACCAACGCTGTCATCAAGGTCAGTTCATCATTTCACCTTGTACATTCACATTGATTCGTCTTCCAGGAGGTACTTAGGTTTCACCCGATAGTTCCTACCTTGGTTCGGGAAGCAAATTCGGACGACGTTATACCCCTTGCTCAACCAATTGAGACGAAGTCAGGAAAGATCATTCACGAATTACCCATCTCGAAAGGCCAAGGCATTACAGCGTCTATATGCACTTATAACAGGTTTGTTTCCATTGTTTCTCTATGTGTTCCCTTACTCAGATTATGCTTAGGCTGAAAAGCATTTGGGGAGAAGATGCGGATCAGTGGAATCCGAACCGTTTCCTGGACGGAAATATGGAAAGGTCCTCCTTAGGAGTTTTCGCCAATCTGTACGTATTATCAGACCTGACAGTGCTTTATGAGCTAATCCACCCGATACCTCAGGATGACTTTCTGTAAGTCATTATCTTACCCTTCTGATAACCAATCTTACATGTTTTGGACAAAAGCGGCTGGTATCCGTGCTTGCATCGGGTGAGTAACTCTTCAACAATTAATGAGGTGTAGCTGATCCTCTTTTACTCCCTGCGGCTAGCTGGCGTTTCGCGTAAGTTCATCGCCAGAAATACCTTCTATTCAACTCACTCAGAAGACTACAGAGTTCTTGAAATGCAAGCCGTGCTCGTGGAGCTTATCGAGAATTTCGAGTTCCGATTTCCCGAAGGTGTTGAGATTATCCGCTTGAACGCCGGACTCATGATACCTATGGTTGCTGGCAAGATGCATGAAGGAGCCCAGATGCCCTTACAAGTTTCTGTAGTTTCGTAAATTCGGAAAGTAGGTGGTAGATATGAAACCTCGTTATGTATCCCTAAATATTAACACTGGCCGCCCTTTGTTCAATATGGTCCTGTCGAAAACCCCTGAGTTCTAGTAGAAAGGTCGTTCCGTCTGTATTAGGGGAACCGGGCCATAGTGCTGGCATTATATAATCAAAAGATGCAGAAAGCTGGCACGGACAAAGTTTTCCCGAACATGCGGCCATCACCATCATGCTAATCAAAGTAAAGGTAAAGATTTAAGCTTACTTCTAACACGTCTTCTAACCTGATGTGACCAGACGCTTACTGGCAAGGAGGTGCCCAATCTAATTTCCATGGTTTGATTATCATTAACCAAGTTTCATGCACAGATTGAGTTGGACATAGATCTCGAAGACAAGGTACTTTGTTCGCAGCTGAGGTACTGTCGAACAACTCACGAACTCTGGTGGACAGATCACTCGCATTAAGGAGAAGGTTGAAGAGCAGTCCGGTGTGCCGCCACAACAACAAAGGCTGATCTTTGGCGGGAGACAAATGTGCGTAGCCTTTGGATCTATGAGATCGCATGCAAACTCACTGCATTGTTCTTGATCAAGGCCGGATGATAAGACCGCTAAGGAGTTCAATATCGCAGCTGGATCAGTTCTCCACCTGGTTCTTGCTCTACGTGGCGGCTTATGAGATCGGACCTTCGCGGGATGTATCAGAATTGTGTCGTAGCAATGGAGGGTTTTAATGACGGGGTGTATGATTTCGTCAGTCGTGCGTTGTTAGATATCATTTGATTCTCACTTGTTGTTGCATTGCTCTTATTTTCAATCTCCCTTGCTCTAATACGTGTTACACTTGCTCGACAGGGTAAATATGTCTTTTCTAACACATGCAGCTGATAGTCCCACATATTCATGGATCGGGTCCTCCGACGATATCTGCGCCTGGTAGCAGCCACCTGAATGTTATGCTCATTCTCGTCCCCCTTTCAATCCATTCCGGTTCTTCTTGCCCATCCCCCTTTTCACTGACAACAAAATCCTTCGGCCTTCCATCGATCCCGTGGGTCCAATTGTAGCGCGCATCTTCCGATAGGACCAACACACTGCGATCTTCCAGATAGAGATCCCACCTATCTTTATCCGGCGGCCCACCCTCTTCTTCCTTTCCAATCGGCTCCTTCTCTTGACCCTTAACCCGCTCAAAGCTCATCACACACCCGCTTCCAAAGCTCACCCCTATAATTCCATCATCAAACCGTTTCAGTAGATCGATGTGAGGCGAGATGCCCTCTCCAGGATGATACAAGTTTAAAATGGCTTGCCGTGCGCGCGGCGGTGCATCCCTGGGAGGAAACAGCATTTCGTGCACTGGCTCAGGCAGATGGTCACGCAGCAATTCCGCCAGCTGGTGCAGGAGCGTGATCAAGAAGGTTGGTAGGCCGCTTCCTGTACTCCCGTGGTGCTCGGATGTTGTGCGTCCGAACAGCATGATCTGGTTCACGTCTCGCCCATCGAAGTATAGGCTCATGCACTGCTGAACGATATCGTTTGCCATTTCGGGAGGCAATCTGACGGGTGGAACGAAGAGCCCAGTGATTGGTGGCGCAGTACGCATGGCAATGTCAATTTGAGGCTCATCGAAGAGCGAGTCGACGTCAGAGTCCGAGTCGCTACCTTCTGAGAAATGGCTGGTTGCATAAGCGTCGTGGTCTACTCTGCTCAATGCATCATGTTCTCCTTTACTGAAGTTGGAAAGCGCACCTGTGTCGTTTATTGGGTGCATTGTATGGCAGATCAAATGTCTCCGTACTGGCAGTGGCGAGTAGTTGAAACGAGATGGTATCACACGTACGTGCACTCATCTATATATGGATGGCACGCATTGTAAGCGCTTATTGTTCTGTGGATTCTCCATTGTCACGAGTAGTGACCTCTGAGTTCTTATTGTCTGACAACTGGTAAACTCTACCCAAGACGCGATAGCGGTACACCCCACCTAACCCTCTTCCACATGACACACATACAACATCCTCGAGGTATCGGGGTCAAAGACAACCCTTAAGCAATTCTAAGATAAAGACGACTTAATAACCATAGGCACGACCCCTACCCTCGGAATAAGCACGTGTTATTAACTTCAACAAGTCGGGTATGGACACGAACCTCCGACGGGTAAAATGAGTTTATTCTGTTTCGTAACCCGTAGCACTGCACCGAAGACACCTCCATGGGCAGTGATCGAGATGACTGGTCGAGCGCTGAATTCAAATCAACGAATGGGTGGAATGGTACTTACATTGCTCCTGATCCTGTTCGAAAATCATGTCAAGCACGCCCCCAACTCGGGCGTCGATTTCTGCATAAGTCTCCCTTACATGAGGATCCCATAGTTTGTCTTCCTCCGTGAAGCCCTCTTCGATGTCGAATCCAGGGAAGGCTTGTTTGATATAAGTACGCGTTCTCCGCTTGTCACAGGTATGAACACTGTTCACTTCTCTAAGGTTCTATAGCGCAGTGAGTAAACCTAACAATAGATTTTCATGTCCTCACACCTCAATAATCATAGTTCTATGTGGTTCGGGTATAATGGAGTCGAATGTTATCGCGTTTGTATGGACAGCTCGCGTCAGAGGACTGCAATAGAGCTTCCCAGGAACAGGGATGCCGAATTTAAGTTCCTCCTTCCATACATCGTGTGCCAATTTCGCCTGATCCTTGCCAAGTTCCGTCAATTCTGCATCCGCTATCATGAATTGTGAGGCAACGGAATACACTGAACAGGTGATGACACTTGCGTCCCCATATCAATTCTCCATCCCCGTTCTGTTTCGACCAATAGCTTGATAGTGGCACTCAGAGAACTTATCGAAGGAAGAGAACGAATGAAAGTACTTGTCCCATTCCTGACGTTGCAGGCGGAAATGTTAGGATGGGATCATTGGGCACTAGGAGTGGTCGCACCTCTGTACCATACATCGCCTCTGCCACGTTGTCTATGGGGACCATAACATTTCAATTCAAGTGTGTTATATTCGACAACGAGGAGACCTCACGAAATCCTTCGCCGTGTCTGCCGAAGAAAAACACCTTATACTGTGTACTGGCTGGAGAGGACAGATTGAGCTGATCTATTTTCTGCATAAGCTTCTCCCATCGATTATCGGAAGTGTCTTCCAGCCCGAACCGAGGAGGAAGCTAGCCGCGATGTCCATAACCTCGCGTTCAATTATGCCTGATTTCATGTTCGATGGGGATACAAGGACTTACAGCCTTGAGTAGTATGAAAGAATGAGTTATCCTGGTTAACCAAGCGGAACGCCACATTGAGACACTTACGTCGTCGGGATGAGCCACGAAGAATCCTTCGAGTACCTGGGCAGATTTAGTTTCCAAATCAAGTATTCACATGATCCCGGAGGAATCACGAATCATAGACTGACTTCATAAGACCGGGACATGAGGTGTGTGGGTGACTGACAGCAGGTAGTAGAATTATGTGGCGCTGCAGAACGAAGGGGCGACCTTTTAAGCAAGCATCAGGAATTGGACAGCTGTCAGCAAGGTACACTGGTACATACAGTGTACGCCGGATAACCACAGCAAGGTTAACCGGTCGAACTGAGGTGGTTAGAACGCCGACCAGCCTCTGGTTCAAACACTACATAGTAAGGGAGACAGCTAGGTGTCAAGGGACGAAAGAGCACAGCTGGTATAATATGGTGCATAAGTTAAATTTGCGTTTCTTGACTTACATAGCTCGATGCTGTATATAACTACCGTCGTAGAACGTGACAACTTGAAGAGTCAAGAATACCGCTAAATCCCCGCCGAAGGCTGTACAAACTCACACTGCCAGCACTCGCCATTTTCCTCAGTGCCGTGGTTCTTGCAAGATGAGTCCAAAGCGCGGGGTCGACGTCTCCCAAATCGAAGGGAATACTTCTCCTGAGATCAAACAAACGTTGCTCAACAGTATACCACGCATGCTAAGGACGCCAAAAGTCTCTCGTAGCGAGATATTCAGAGGTTTTGAATCCGAGCTCGTCTCCCGACTTCGACTGACAGAGGTATCTGTGTCGCCAAAGGCAGAGGAGCCAGATAAACTCGAAGGGCGTGTTGTCTTCGAGGTCATTGTGGATGAAGGTGTGTTTGTTTTCTGATAATATACACTGTGCTCTCATAAAGGTCCTCTTAGAAATGCTTAATTCTAACGGAAGCATACACGGTGGTATAACAGCCATGTTAATCGACGAGCATGTTTCTTCTACTCATGTTCAATTGCAGGTTAATGAGTCGATTACAGCTGTTCCACAATGCCCATTTATGTTCTTGGGCTCGCAACAGGCGGTCGTGCCACAGGCGGCGTATCGCATTCTTTGAATGTTGTCTACCATTCACCGGCATTACTGTACGTTCCGAACGCACAAGAAGTTATGTTGTGCTGAAGATTATGTCAGGGACGATAAACTACGTGTCGTGAGCACAACACTTGCCCTTGGTAATCGGGCGCTTTCGTCTCGTTGTGAAGTAAGACTTTTGTGAGCCTCCCTTACTTCATCAGCTCATCTCTGGCTTCAAAGATATGGAATGTTACGCGACACAGATTAGTGGCATCAGCTGTGCACCTCAAAATGGACCCATCTGAACCGAAGCCATCTGCCAAACTCTGAGCTACGGCACATATGAGCCATTTTGACTCCTGTGCAGTATACCGCACCCGTCACACCTGATTCGGGTCTTTACCGTGGAATATACATAGTGCTTTGTTCGTAGACGGGTATCCCAGAGAAAATGTGTCAAATGCGAACGAGAGTTTAGTTCGTGAGACTTGGAGAGATAGGTTGACGATGAATCAACATGATCTGGTCACTGAGCCTGAAGCACCGCTGAGGGCGTTAGAGTGACACCTTGCATTGCCACCGCTGAAGGTTCTATGAGTTCGCATCCGAACAGTGGCTAACACTTGTTTTACCCTTGTTCCTTGGAGATGATGCCAGAAGGCGGTGATACCGACATCTCCCAAGTCGAAGGGAATACTTCCCCTGAGATAAAACGAGCGGTGCTGGGCAGGGTACAATATCTGGCAGCGAGACATGTCACTCAGTCAACTGGCGAGCAATTCGGAACCTTCGAAAACAAGATTGCCTCCCGACTTCGACTAACAGAGGTATCCATGTTGCCAAAGGCAGAGGAACCAGAGAAACTCGAAGGACGTGTCGTCTTCGAGGTGATTGCAGATGGAGGTGTGGTTTTTTCTTCGTAATATATACCAGTGTGCTCACTGAAGGTGCTCTCAGAGATGGCTAATCGTGTCGGAACCTTGCATGGTGGCACAGCAGCCATGTTGATCGACGAGCATGTTTCTTCTCATGTTTGATTGCAGCCTGAGTTAATAGGTCGATATACAGCTGTTCCTCGATGCCCTTTTATCTTCTTGGGCTCGTGGCAAGCGGTCATGGCACAACCTACGTATACGCACTAGTATCGCAATCTCTGAATATTGTGTACCATTCACCGGCATTGCTGTACGTTCGAAATTTGATTGACACGAGGATTTACGTTGTCAATGTGCTGACGATCTTATCAGAGGCGACAAGCTACGCGTCGTGAGCACAACACTTGCCGTCGGTAGTCGGACGCTTTCATCTCGTTGTGAAGTGAGATTCTTGTCAGTTCTCTTACTTTATCAGCTAATGTCTGCTGCTTCAAAGATATGGAACACTACGCGACACCGATTAGTGGCATCAGCTGTACACATCAAGATGAACCCCTCTGAACAGAAGGCCGCATCTGCCAAACTCTAAGCTACGGTACATAGGCGCCATTTTGATTCCTGTGCAGTATACTTACCTCACCCATCACACCTGATTCGGGTCTTTACCGCGTAATGCTTTGCTCGTAGACAAGTATCCCAGAGAAAATGTGTCAAACGCGAACGAGAGTTTAGTTCGTGAGACTCAGAGAGATAGCTTGATGATGAACCATCATGATCTGGTCACTGAGCCTGAAGTGCCCCTGAGGGCGCCAGAGTGATACCTTGCATTGCCACCGCTGAAGGGTCTACGAGTTCGCATCCGAACAGTGACTGACACCTGTTTTACCCTTGATTCTTCTCGCAGATGATGCCAGAAAGCGGCGATACCGACATCTCCCAAGTCGAAGGGAATGCTTCCCCTGAGATGAAACGAGAGTTGCTGGGCTGGGTACAATATCTGGCGACGAGACGTGTCACTCAGTCAATTGGCGATCAATTCGGAGCCTTCGAAAACAAGATTGCCTCCCGGCTTCGACTAACAGAGGTATCCATATTGCCAAAGGCAGAGGAACCAGAGAAACTCGAAGGCCGTGTCGTCTTCGAGGTGATTGTGGATGGAGGTGCGGTTTTTCTTCGTACTAATATATGCCAGTGTGCTCACAGTATGAGGCGCTCTTAGAGATGGCTAATCATATCGGAACTTTGTATGGTGGCGTGGCAGCCATGTTGATCGACCAGCATGTTTCTTCTACCCATGTTCGATTGCAGCCTGAGTTAATAAGTCGATATACAGGTGTTCCTCGATGCCCATTTATCTTATTGGGCTCGCGACAAGCGGTCGTGGCACAATCTACGTATCGCAATCTCTGAATATTGTGTACCATTCACCGGCATTGCTG
>LVVM01001643.1:27526-54512 GCA_001882365.1 Rhizopogon vesiculosus
AATTTACGGTGTCAATGTGCTGACGACCATATCAGAGGCGACAAGCTACGCGTCGTGAGCACAACACTTGCCGTCGGTAGTCGGACGCTTTCATCTCGTTGTGAAGTGAGATTCTTGTCAGTTCTCTTACTTTATCAGCTAATGTCTGCTGCTTCAAAGATATGGAATACTACGCGACACCGATTAGTGGCATCAGCTGTACACATCAAGATGAACCCCTCTGAACAGAAGGCCGCATCTGTCAAACTCTGAGCTACGCAGGCGCCATTAGATTTCTTGCATATACCCCAACCCTCGTCACACCTGGTTCTGGTCCATACCATGTAATATAGATTGGGATTTCATCGTAGATTGTTATATATCCAACAGGTACCCAGAGAAAATACGCCAAACGAGAATGAGGGTTGTAGTAAATCTGATATATGTAGCACAAACGATTGTTGAAAACCAAGTCCACAATTTCGAGCGCCATACTTCACTTCTTCCACGAGGGTACAGCTGGGGCCATAAAGGGACCAGCCTGCACTGCTCCCACACCAATAGATTTCAAAATGTCCTTTCGTTTGTCCTCCCATGCCTTAAGTGCTTTGAGGAGCTGTACTATTTTATCGCGTTTCCCTTGTCGGACGTCGTTGATGCTTACACTGCCCATTTTCACATCGTTGTCGAGGAGGAAGTCAAAAAGGCGGAATAGCCCGTCCAGCTTATCATCGTTGGGGCCAGACGGGAACGCTGAGTCGGGCACTGGTGGTGAAGTTGATTTACCAACAATTGCTTCCGCCAGACGAAGAAGTGCGAGACCACTGTAAAGTTGTCCTGTGGGATCGTTGGTTCGCAACGAGATCGGTAAGTGCGAATTAGCCCATTCAATCAGACTTGCATCTGATGCTTTCAGCTATATAGGGTTGATGGGGTCAGTATCGCACAGCACGGGGAAGGAAGCGAACAAACCGTGGAAGCCGCTGAAGCGTTTGGTCGTGCCTCCCTAGCTGGGCGGGGAGGAGCTTCGTGCGTAATAGGTGCTGTACTGAGAACTTCTGGCTGGCCTGAGACAGGATGCTGAGTAAAGAACGAATCAGAACGTGGCCGCTCGCTATCCTGTGGGTCACTGCCATCTGGCGGTGGTAAACCCATCAGGACGCGAGCATCGCGAGAAGAAAGTTGATTTGGATTCTCGCGGCGTAAAGCCTTCTGTGTCGCGTCGCGAGCGGTAGGAGACGGTGGTCGAGGGGCAGGATTCATCGCTTGGGCGACTGTCAAAGGGATGGTGGGGATGTTAACAGAAGATATAACAGGCTCTGTTCAAAATTTATCAGGTGAGCGCCCGAAGACGACGGCTTACACTCACTTGAATAATCTCTGCCAATAGTAGCCTTCATGATCGCTTTCATCCACTCGCGTACGATAACTTGCTCCTCTGAACTGAAAAAATGCGTCTTGTCTGTCTCGTGTACTATTCTGAAGCCATAACGTCCTGGATCAATGTTCTCATCTGCAATAACCTTGTATCCGACGATATTGACGTAGCCCTTAATTTTTGTTTCCTGAACAACAACATCAACATTGCCTTTATGAGTAGGCGAAAACCATACCGTCTTGTTGTCGCTCCGCAGAATGTAAAGATGTGGGCCCTTGATAATGAAATACCGCACCTTCCACGTATTGTAATGGTCGCCTTTCTTGCGCATCCATCCCTGGTGATCAGGAGTACCGATCTGGTCGATAATACTCTGTCCTGGCTGGAACGTGCTAGGACCATCGGCACGTGTTTTCGGTGCTGCACTTGACAATTCTGTCGCTTTCACTGTTCCCTTGTCCGCATCCTTGTCCCCCAACCCCCCAGATGGCTTCTCCTTCGATAAATATTTCTTTTCATCAAAAGAGTCGTTGCGTGAAACGTTGCGAAGAGAACTGGAGACCGTTCCATCTGACGTTGTTGGGCGACCCGAGGCCTTCTTGCCACCATACAGCCGGGAGAGACTAAGAGTCGAAGATTTCTCCATCGAGCTGTCGTCAACCACTGACCTATTTCAAAGTGAGTGACAAGTAAACGATGCAAACAACCGACGCGTACGGAGTGAACCTAGGTGGAGGCTTCCTGGATTTTCCAAGGGAACTGGTAAATGTGCTTCCGAACAAGCTATGCCGCTCTGTGCCCTTCGTCGCAACGTCCACACCCCGCTTATTCCGGCTATGCTTACTGCTTTGCCTGCTCGCGACGCTGGAGTCATCCAACGGCTCCCGTTTCGTCGATCTGGGTGACAAGGCCGAAGAAGTCGAGAGTGCAGTAGATGAATCATTAATGGAGCCGGCTTCGTCCTTCACGGTAGATGAGGACCCTGTGGAGCGACCGAAGAGTCGGCGGTTCTTGGTGACGGAGGGTGCATTTTCCCCCTGTGGAAAGGATTTAACTGATACTACACACGGAAAAGGGACATCAAATCACCTCGCTCAGGGCACCGCGATCATCGTCTTGCAATTCTGCAAGCTCGCTTGGATCTTGAGAACGTCTGTTCAGGGCACCATCACTAGGTGAAGGTGCAAGATAACCCGACCCCATACGCTAACATAGGTCAGCGATAGAAACCTCGGTAGAAGATGAAACACCCACCTTATGCTCTTTCCCGTTCGACGAAACGAGGCCGAGTCCCACCATACCTGTCGCACCAACTGTGACATTATTTTCTAACGAGGCTCCGTTGATACTAAGACTAGCGCTTGACAGACTTGAGACTCTTTTGGGGACGACGTGTCTTGCGTCTGCAGCTGGACTTTCGGGGCTGACCATAGAACCAAATGTTGCTGAGTTCGGTACAGTCGTAGCGGAACTCATACTGGTCGCGAACATGGGGCTGTTCAGCGATGGATGCGTCGAGCCAGAATGTGAATGCGCATAGGAGTAGGATTGAGAACGGGAGTGAGATAATGATTGGAAATGTTGGGGGGACTGGTTGTCGGGGAAGATGATCGATGGAGGACGCCGTAGTTCGGAGATGGAGTTGGCAATGCGTACACGCTTTCCAAATGCGACAATGCCAATTTCAGCTTTGAGGAGGTTAATGTCGAGGTCGAGCAGGACATCACCAGTGATCTCTTGTTCTATCAAAGTACGACGTAAGTTCACAGTCGTACAATGAGAAAGGGAAAGATTTACCGATGAACTTTTCGCAGACGTCTTGGCCAAAGCCCTTGGACTTCAGCCACTCAACTACTTCTTCGACACTCCACTCCGACGGAGATGGCTTCGTTGGAGAACTGCTTACCCGTGTGGGTTCTGATGATGTCTGCAGCATAGAATTTGTAGAAGCACGTCCCGTAGATGCAATACTATTGTGCTTGGACGTCCGGGGTGGACTGACTGGGGAAATTGCATTAGATATTTCTCGAACATCAGGCACTGGAGTAGCCTGGACGGTTGGTTCTGGAGAAACGGGTAATTGTATGGAGCATGGATCAATTGGAATGATAGGAACGGGCACGAATAAATTCGCCATAGGAGATACGGGAGCCGACCGAGATTGTGAAGCATTACGTTCATGACCAGTACGGGTAGGGGTAACAGAAAAGGTTGTTTGATCCATTTTGGCTGTTTGTTCACCATCGCCGGGTGTAAGTAAATCTTCCGAAGGGAGTATCGCAGATGAACTCTCCTTCCTCTTGTGATGCTGGTTTCGTGCGCCATCATTATCACCATCTTCTTCATCTTCCTCGGGGATATGGGGATGATCCCGTGAAAACTGATGCATATTCTGAAATTGATCAATCACGTCATCCTCCTCTTCCGCTTCACTCTCATCACTCATTTCGATGTCGATGGGAGGAGCGACAGAACGCTGAGGCATGATGTCGGCCGTCACCGCCTTCGCTTCCACAACCTTACGCGCCTGTTCTGCGAGCTTGTCTCGTGCACTACGGTGCCAGTCCTCTCCATCCTCTTCGCCTTCCCGTAAGCTGGTACCTCCGTCGGTCTCCGTGTCGGTCTCGCGATCGGTGTCTCCGTATCGAGTGCTGGCGAAGCTGAAGCTGCGAGCTCCATCTCGATCATTTTGGCCAAGCTGCTCAATGGCCTTCTGGACGTCTGTCATAGTAGCCTTCATAACTTCCTCTTGATGTCCTGGTGGTTCGCCGATGGCAACACCAATTTTGGACTCGGAGTCACTGCCAATGATTGAAGGGTCTACCTCCTCCTCATTAAGTGGCTGTAGGGTGTCAGGAGGCGTATTCAGGGAAGGGCCAGTAGGGGATTCTGATAGTGAAACGGCATCGAAAGGTGCGGGAGTAGCCGGGGTGGTATAGCTCTTGGGAAACAGGCCAATTTTACCTGCAAGGTTGCGTCCCTGGTAATGAAGTACCGTGTATAAGCTAGTATCCAAACCGCCGAGAAAGTCGGCAAAATACCACTGAGCGCAGTAGAGCTCATGTAGAGTTGAAATAGCTGCGGAGTATTCGTGGCTCCATATGTGCCCGTGCGCTCAGCGAGTGGAAAGGCGGACAGTGCTCACCTGCCACCAGCCGTCGCTGTATTGATCATCCCTCTCTATGACCTCGATGGGCTGACCAGCATGGAAGGCGATTTCGTCTTCATGTTCGGGTTGAAAGTCGTGGAGTGCGTACACATATTCGGGCATTGTGCCGATGGCTGTCGATAGACGAACAACCTAGTATGAGAGCCTGATAGCTCTTGAGGGAAAGTGCGGGTCAGTAGAACACACAGCAAACGCGGGGAGAAGTGCACACCTGTATTGTTTGGAAAGATTTGGACAGGTCAGTACGTGGTAATATGAATGTAAGAACAGTAGGTAGCTGTTGCGAGTGACCTGCTAGTGTGTTCTCAAGGTCGCAAGCCCGAGGCTGTCGACGTCGAGTGTGATGAGAACAGCTCCGTAAATTCGACCAGTGCCCACTAACTGGGTTTACCGCCATACTTCCATGATGACTCAGCAATTTCGAATATGGAAATCAATGACAACATCACCCCTGCCGCCAGCGAACAATCACGGTTAACGCGCTTTACAAGCTTCAGGTGACGATATAAGACTACATGTCGAACCCACCTCATAATGAGGCCTTGATGTTTTTCCACTTACGGTCCAAAGGAGGATTCTTCAGATCCTGCTTTCTTGCAAGCACTTAGAGATGACTATTTATGGGATTATGTAAGTGTAAAGTCAACTGATTAGCGCCTGTGACTGATGAGACACTACATAGTAAGCACTAGCTGCTAGGTATACGTAGATAAGTGGGTTGTGACAACTGGTTGCCAGTGCGGCTGGTACAACTTGTTCTGCCACCAGAATCAGCCTAAGCGGCTGGGTGGCTTGAGTTACATTATTCTCACGCCTCTACACGCCACTCCCTTGTCTACTTAAGACTTAAGTCCACCTAGGGGAGACTATTTACCTGGACAACGAAGAAATCATAAATGGCGACGAACCAAACAACAACACCAACTCCTCGAACCGAAGTCAACACTGTCCTGTCATACATCCTCAAAGGTCAAGATGGCGAGGTAGTCATGAGTACCCGCATCGCCCAGTATCTCGAGCAGAACATAGATCGATATGAGAATTTCTTGCGGCAGGGCAAGGTCACTGCCGTACAGATGCAGCAGGTCTGTCGGCTTTTAAACCAATTGAGATTGTTTTGATCTTACTGGAACATCTTACCTGTAGCTGCGAGATTACATTGCAAAGCACAAGTCTGCGACCAGTGCTGCTTCGGGATGTGTGGCTAGCACCTCGACTGCGAATGGCGGTACAACGGTATGACATAACGGGTAGGAAGCCCTTTGTGCCACTCATTATCTTCGTGCTTAGACTGCGGCTACTGCAACGACTGCCACCGCCTTTGAGAGCGGGTCACCCTTTGTTACGTTCACACCCGGTAAGAGCTATCCCGTTAGTCAAACTGTCAGTGCCATCAACCCAGGGCCCTTCCATATAGGCGGTACATTGACATCCAAGCGCTTGAGTGGGTCTTGATCGCACTTGTCATGTTGAGCTGTCCTTAACATCCGATCAGCATTCGTGACCGGAAATGCCAATAAATTGAAGGAGACCAAGTATATTTTATCCCAAGGAACACCAGTAGAAATCGACTCGCAAGACCTAGACAGCAAGTGGTTTTTTTAATCAATGCCGATTCACCCGCTGATCATACACTCAAGTACCCGAATTGCAAGGCACAACGCAAGAGGTCGCTATAGCGAAATGCCGTCACGCAGCTGAGTTGGTCAGTCTCTTGAATCTGGATTATTCATCCACCTTTCCGCCTTGCTTATGCCGTCTCTGGTAGCTTGGGAAGCCGTGCATAACGGAGGACACCGCGTTGTGCTTCGTAGCTTATAATGGGCTACCTGGCCCATATATCAAGCATTTTATGAAGACCCTCGGCCATCAAGGTTCGTAGGTGCAGGGTATTCTCCTGCAAGAGATTGTTTGAACGCGCCCGAGTAGGCTTAAACAACATGCTCGTTGGATTCCCGACGAAAGACGCATATGCGCTCTGCACTTTTGCATACAGTGCGGGCCCAGGCACCGAGCCAATCCTTTTTGAAGGCCGCACAGATGGGACAATCGTCCCTGCCAGGGGACCTGGCGATTTTGGGTGGGACGCCATCTTCCAGCCGAAAGGTTGCTATAAAACGTGTGCAATTTTTTTTTTGGTCTGGTTGTTCATAATGCTGAAAGTGTTGGCAAGCTACGCCGAAATGACCAAGGAAGAGAAGAACATCATTTCTCACCGATACCGTGCCTTGGAAAAGCTCAGGTCCTATTTGGCGACCTTGCCTGAGAACAGCCTCTAGAGCTATACAAACTTTATTATGTTTGTACGTAGTGGGCGCGTGATCTTTAACATCAATTCCTCGACAGACTGGCACATAATCTTGCGAGCCGTGCTCTATTCCCCCACAGTTTCATCAAATTTTTTGTGGCGATGTCCGAGTGGAGGAAGGATGATGGCCCAGAATTATGTAATTTAAAGTGTTCACATTAGACGGGATCCTTACATTCTGATGGATGAGAAGTTAACTTGTGATCATATGTTGACTTGCTTTTGAGCGTGAAATGCAATCCAATTTATATAAATATCATATATCCACAGGGCCTGTGGAAAACAGATTGAGTGTCAATCGTCATTCTGTCCTCTACTCTCGAGACAGACGTCGACGACGTAGTACTTCGTCTTTCTCCTGAACCTTGATGCAAACACGAGGATTTTTTCAGATTTTTTCCACGTGCTCATTGATCCGGTGAAGAGTCGAATCGCCGTCGGCCCGTCCCCCGACTTCCCGACACAACTTTTTTTGACCAAGGTCAACCCGCACTCTGCACATTCCCCCTAGCGGACATCTACTGGCATTCCGACACCGCTACAAAAAGCGAGGAGGAACCACATTCCTTACTTAGAGCAAAACTCCCTACCTAGCGACGTGAGCATCGGGCAAGTCTGGCAGTTATTCCAAATCCATGTCAAACCATCTTCCAAGAAAGAAGGCCAGGGTATCCCGTCTGGATGACGATGAAACCTCCATGAAATCGCGTCTATTGAACCCTCTCCAAAAACAGCGCGAGCAGCTTCCAATAGCACGAGGTAATTACCCTATCTATACGACTCCCCGTATCTCTACTCAACAGATTCGCAGGACGGGAAGCTCTCATCCGCGAAATACAACAAAATGATACAACAATTTTGCTGGGAGAGACGGGGTCAGGAAAAACCACTCGTGCGTTTGTTAGCCATCATGCCACTGCTTTTGCACCTCATGACTCCACCTTAAGTACAGAAGTCCCCCAATACATCCTCGAGTCGGGCATCGCAGGCAAGGGTATGATTGCTGTCACCCAGCCTCGACGAGTAGCAGCAACATCGCTCGCTGCTCGTGTAGCAGCAGAGAAAAACGTCACTGTCGGCGGACTTGTCGGATACTCTGTGAGATTCGATGAGGCTTCCAGCTCCGAAACACGCATAAAATACGTCAGTGACGGTATGCTTGTTCGGGAGCTGCTTTCGGATCAGTTGCTGTCGAGATACAGTGTTATAATAGTGGATGAAGCACATGAACGAACCCTTCGGACTGATTTCCTAATAGCAAACCTGAAAACAATACAGTCCGCCAGAAACAGTCGGAGAGATGTCAATGGGAAAGGAAAGAGTCCCGCGTCAGCTCTCAACCCGTTGAAGCTCATCATCATGAGTGCGACGCTTGATGCCGAGAAATTCAGTCGGTTCTATAACAAGTGGGTGCATTCTTTTTAAGACGCGGTAGATTTGCTAACGACGACTGCAGTGCTCGAATACTCTATGTCAAAGGTCGACAGCACCCTGTTCAAATATTTCACACATCCACCAGCCAAACGGACTACGTCGATGCCGCTCTACGGACGTTCTTCCAAATACATACCGACAAACCTCCAGGAGATGTCCTTATATTTCTCCCAGGTACATTACGTCTACTTGCCAGCAACATCATTTCTAACTTCTGATATCATGCAGGTCAAGAAGACATCGAAAGTCTTGAAAAATCTATAAAAATGTATGCGCGCAGACTGCCTGAAGAGCGCATGAGTGTACGACATTCTCGCATTATGATGGCTTTTTTTCTGAACATGACCCTCATCTAGGTCTTAGTATGCCCAATGTACGCTGCCTTGCCACCTACACAACAAGCACGAATATTTTCCTCTACCCCTTCAAACACCCGGAAATGTATTCTTGCTACCAACATTGCCGAGACGTCCATAACGATACCCGGAATAAAATATGTGATCGATACTGGAAAGTGTAAAGAAAAACGCTATTTATCGAAGGATACCGGTGGAGGTAATATTGGTGATTGTTCGTCTGGGGTTACAACTGACCTCGTTCGCCAGGTTTTGATACCCTTTTGACACGAGATATCACAAAATCGTCTGCTATGCAGCGAGCTGGTCGCGCCGGTCGCGAGGTATGCATAAAGCATATCTTTTGACGCGTCTAACGTGAAGTAGGGACCAGGATTTTGCTTCCGTTTGTACACAGAAGACGCATTCAATGCAATGGCGCTTTCCGCAGAGCCTGAGATTCGCCGATGCAGCTTAACCCAGAGCGTCTTGCAACTGAAGTGTCTCGGTCAAGATTTTGAAGCGGTTGACTTCATGGATCCTCCCGAGATCGGGTCAGGTGCGACCACTGACATATCTCCATGCTAATGCTGACAACTTTTCTAGTGATGTCCGCGCTCAAAACACTCTGGCTTCTTGGTGCGCTGGACAATTCTAAGACGCTCACCGCACTGGGGCGTCAAATGGCGTCCTTCCCCGTGGAGCCGTACTTCGCACGCATCATCCTCGCGTCCAAGACCCACGGCTGCACCTCCGAGGTAATAGACATTGTGTCCATTCTCTCGTCCTCTTCTTCGCTCTTCCTCGATATCTCAGACCAGCGCGACGCCATCGCGGATGCTCGGAGCAAGTTCCGACATGCGAGCGGTGACCACATGACGATGCTCAACGCCCTCCGAGCATACCAGGAGATTGCCGCATCTGAGAGCAAGGGCGCAAGAAAAGATTGGTGCCGCCAGCATTTCGTGAATGAGAGAACGTTCGTTGAGGCGATGAAAATTAGAGATCAGCTGAGGCAGACGTGTCAGCGAGTTGGCATTGACCGGCATGCTTCTATGGCGGATAACGAGGAGCCAGTACTGAGATGCTTTGTTACGGGTCTTGTTCAACAGTCTGCGTTTTTACAGCCGGATGGAACATACAAGCAAACATTGGGCCATTCTGTGAGTTTGAGTTTCACATTTTGCGAATACAGAGAGATTGAACATGCCAAAGGTCATTAAAATCCACCCAGGTTCCACGCTCTGCGACAAAAAGGTACCTGCTATTATCTACGATGAACTTGTAAGCAGCTGTTATTTCCCTATTGTTCGCAGTTAACATGCAATGTATAGGTCTACACCAGCCAGATCTACGCAAGGGACGTATCCTCCGTTCCAAAGAGCTTCTTCAGTAACGTCACACCAGTAGCGAAGGAAGCTTAATGTAGGCACGCGTATCCTCGCACACTCATACGATCTCTCTATAGTGCTACATACACAGGCTTGGATTGATTATTTTATACCTCAGCCGGTCTCCGGAGAGCGATTACCCTTCTATTCCTAAACCCACCCACCGAGATGTCTATTAATGCCGGGAATGACTACGCAACTGAGGCAATTGTCCCGTCACCATTGGTGAGCTTTGTTAACGAGAGGACGGTTTGAAACGTCGAACGTATTTTGGCCGACTTTTATTCTGAACCAGAGAGATCTAGCGTTGTGTGATCACGTTGACAGCACTTGAGGATTGGGTTTTTTATTGGAGTACATTATGAGAATCAGACAAGCTGCACATAGAATGATCAGTATGGTAACACAGCGTAGGTACTTACTAATCGGACAACACCGAACTTGCCGTGACAGATTATCTCGAGATTATCCGGATTCTAATTTCTGGATGCGTGATCATATCTTTCGACATTCTTCTGCGCATGAAATCTCTCTCTCAGACTCTCAGATAGCATGCACTCTCTTGAAAGCTCTCTGCTAACTGGACAATGGGATCATAATCTCTCTTCAGAGTTGGAGTCGTGTCCTCCTGCTGAAAAGCTCGCAAAGGATGTCATTGACGGTAAATTCCGGGAAGTGCTCACCTCACCCCTTGCCCAAATATTTTTCAGGGCATCTGAGCTACAGGATAAAAACTACCAAGAATCGTTCTCGTGGTCATTACCATCTGTGACAGATGAAACGGATAGAGAACGCATCCAGATCATCCTGGCCGTTGCATGCTTACATGCTTTCGTCCAGGCAAACTGGATCGGACCGGATCTCGACATCAAACCCTCTGAAGTTATCGTTGATGACAAGAACCAAACAGTGATAGCCGATGAACTTCTCGATGTGAAGGCAATAACTGAGCTTGCTTATGGCGGCGAGCCTGCTTACCACCTCGCACAACATGCGGCTTTCTTGCGTCTCTCTCAGCTCATTTTTGCCTTGCCATATCAACATTGCATATCGGTTCCCTGGTGGCAGTTACGTACATCGATTATTCACCAACAGCTACTGGACGAGGCAGTGCCTCTTCCACCAGACGCTCTTAATTCCTTGGAGTCCCTGTTGCAGACCCTTTCGGGGGATCACGATCTCGCTGGTCGTCTGCAGCTAGAGCAGGGTCGCCTCGATCACATTTTTTGTCATGATAAGGCTGCTTCAGAAAATTTTCTTCGAGCGGCTCGTGCTACGGGATTGCAGTATGAGCTGACCGGAGCACTTGGGAGACGAACAAAATTCCAACAAAAAGATCTTAGCCAATTGGTGTTACTGGCGGAAAGTCGGAAACGGGATAGTTCCCCCGCCGAAGACGTCCTCGGTCTTGCCGATCATTCACGTACGCCTGTCATACCGCCCATCACACCAGATCCAAATCTTCCAGTTTCCTTGGAATTGAATGACGATACGCTTCTCGAACAGACCGAATTCACGTCCTCTGCCCCCTTGTCCACGACAAGTCAGCTAAGCCATTTGGATCCAGTTTCACAACCCCCTCTACACCCACTCGATCAATGTATCCTTCTATCCCTTTGCCTCAATGTACGGAATACATCCCCTTCGCACGGCCTCACAAGCGAACAAATGTCGCCTTACGTTGCGCGAGTCATATCGCATCCTAAGAACTGGTCAGTTCACACTATGGCTCTTCTTCTGCGGTCCCGCCTCGAATCCACACGCACGCGAACCGTGGAGCGCTCAGTGTTGCAGCTCCAAGCCCTCATAGATCAAATGCCAACTGCCGATTCCTCATTGCCGGAGCGTTTACTTTACTTCCATTCAATACCACTTCCAAGCAAGTGGGATATGGAACGCGAGCTGGCTTTACGCTTCCTCACTCTTGGCGTAGTGAAATCGGCTTTAGAGATCTTCGAACGCCTCGAGATGTGGGAGCAGGTTGTGAAGTGCTGGCAGTCCATGGAGAGGACAGACAGAGCAATTGCAGTTGTCCGTGACTTACTTGAGGGCCGCAAAGAGGAAGCTGAGAACGTGATTTTACGGGGTAAAAATTTACCGTCGTCGCGGCGCGGCAAACTAGATTCTATCCGACAGGCGAAGCTATGGTGTCTTCTAGGAGATCTAGAACCGGACAATGCAGTGAAGCATTATGAACGCGCATGGTCATTGTCAAAGGAGACTTCCGGGCGTGCAATGCGGTCTCTTGGTGGCTACTACTTCGCACGAGCGGAATTCGAGAAGGCTGTTCCCTGCTTGCAACGTGCAGTGAATATCAATCCGTTAATGTCGCGCTCTTGGTTTATTCTGGGGTGTGCTTATGTTCGCCTCGAAAACTGGGAGGGGGGCCGAGATTCATTTAGTCGATGCGTTTCCATTGACGATGAAGATGGGGAGAGTTGGAATAATCTGGCAAGCATGTATCTCCGCTTAGACTCCTCCCAGAATGCCGGACTAGATGGAAATGATGTAAGTGAAATGAATCTTCTCTACCCTGTATGAACTCAATTTTTTTTGTTGCTAGGGAGAGGATCGGTCTGGCAAGACCACTTCTTTTTCAAACAGAATGCTGGCATTCCGTGCTCTAAAACAGGGTCTAAAATACAACTACGACAATTGGCGCATGTGGTCAAATTACATGGTTGTCGCCGTAGATGTCGGGGAACTCTCTGAGGCATGCCGTGCCCTGGCACGTATTGTCGAGGAACGGAGCGCAAAAATTGGTGCAGAATGTGTGGATGAAGAAGTTCTTGAGCGTCTGGTAAATGCCGTCACCGGAGTGCCGGCTGACCCCATTCAGGCTGAGGACGATAGGGGACGTAATGTTGCAACCAATCCCAATGAGGGCCATGGGCTACTCAGGAGGGTGCTGGATCTTTTCGACCGGACGATTCTCCCGCGCGTATCTTCTCCTCGCATCTTCCGCGCCTATGCGCGTCTTCTGACTTGGCAATCACGGTGGGAAGATGTGTTAAAAGCGTACCAGGATGGGTATCGCTGCGGCATCGCCGGAACATTTGAGAACGGGGAGACTGACGTTGAAAAATGGCGTGAAGCTGTGAATGAAGTTAAGGACATGATAGATGTTCTGAAAAATTTTGGACCGCGGGTGCAAGGGTTCAATTGGCGATACCAGGGACGCAGTATTTTGCGGACATTTATGGGTCGGTCGAAGGACTACGAAGAGGAGGCGGAATGGTCGCACTTGATAGAGATGCAAAGCGAGTTGCGTAGTGAAGAGTAGTGATGGTCATAATGATGTTTAATATCGAAAACACGAGGAAGCAGGTAGTAATGAATATGAGACGACTGTAAACTGCAGTATGGAGTGTCAGATAGAGAATACACGTATTGTGAAGTTATAATTGTACAGATATAGCATGAGAGCAGGTAGGACAACGTGGTGCGTAGGAAATACGTCAAAGGCTGAACATAAAAGTTTAACGTGACATCACGTAGAAGAAACATAAGGAAGGAAAAACTGCTAGAGTTTCCAGTCTAAACTTAGAGCCATGCGGTTTAGAGCAAGTGTGGTTAGAATTTCGGTGACCATACTAAGGCCGGAATGCTTGATGGTCAGACGTGCACTGAAGACATCTTCTGGCTGGCTGAGTTCCCATGCAGCGACCGCTGTACGTCCATCTAGGCACTGAAAATCGATGAGTCAAACACGTGCATGGAAATCCGTGCCGTCGCACCTCCATCTTCTGAGGGGAAACCTTCCACTTGAGCTCCCTACCATTCTGTGCCGTAAAATAACGCGACCTACGAATATTTTCGTATCCTAATTCAGCGACATGTGATGGACAGAACCTACGTGCTAGCATCTTTCTTCTGGCGAAGATGATTGACCATGGCAACTTCCGGCCCATTACCGTATACAAGGTATCCTGGGGCCTTGGATGGTCCGAAATACAAGTAAGAATTGCTGGGACCCATGATGTCTGGGTGCTGCTGGCTCCAAGCCGCTTCGCGAGCGATGTGGACAATAACATTCACTCGTTGGTCAACCTTTAGAGTGGGTCAGAGGATGTTGTGCGCCGAGCATCAGATTGTTACCGTTTTCCTGATTTAGACCGCCGCGCATTAGATTTTTTAGCCAAGGATGTTGTCGAGGGGGTACGTACACCGTGAACGCTGGTCTGCTCTCAAGATCTTCAAACCTATGGCTGAAGAGGTCTGAGCCGAACTGAAGGAGAACATATGAACCGGCCATAATGGGAAAGATAGAAGAAAGGCGAGGGGGGAAAGCGATTTGTTACATTGTGTCCCTCCTACCTTTTCATGGTACAAGGACATGCTGAATCGGGATACCAGACGATTACAAGGCACCGCCACAAGAGAAAACTCGTAAAAGAAGCCCACGTGGTTTGTCATGACATCTACCACATTTGGGTAGCCGAAATATAATTGTCTCCGAGGTCGTCCAAAAACGGATGGCTCAAGTCCACGTGCGTGACACGTGTGCAATATCTAAACAGATCAATGCCTCCGTCATTTCATTTGATTCCCCAGCTGCCCTCCAGACTTCTCAAGGCCTCAATCTTCCACGCTTGCAAGTTGGGCGATAGCTAAATGCTTATTCTAGGTTTAAAATATCAAATTATTCCAAGGATAGCTGGGGTGTACTAGCCATGTGTGATCATCGTGTGCCTGCAGGAGTATGCAAAATACAATAGCCCTTCTCCTGAGAAAACGCAATATCAGACGCGAAGGTTCACCGAGGGCGAATGAGACGCGCTCCACTTCTACGTACACGGGTAAGCACATTCCCGAAATGATAAGAAATGACACACGTGGATAAAGGCTTAAACCAGACAGTCAATTGTCCTGTTCAGTCATACACTGGAAAACATGAGGATTGTCACCACCGATCTGTTCCGCCGCATGCTTACCGTGTATGATGCCTGGTGAGTTAAGTTTGAGTAAATAAGCGTATAGAGTGGGCAGTGTGCCTCACGTACCATAAAATAGTGTCCATACAAGAATGAAGGTGAAAATGTTATCTTGGCCAGGGTTGATCAACTCCCCGAGTCCGCCGGGTAAGTATCTTGCAGGCTTCCCTCTGCAGTTCACGGCATAGATGATAAACGAGGTTGAAATGATGGATGCAATAAAGAGCGCGAATCCTAGCCAGTTCTCTAGACCAAGGATTCCTGCAACAGCACCAGCAAAGCAAGAGGAGAGGAACTTGACAGAGTTCAGCGCTTGATTATGAAGGACATTCGGAGCAAATACAAGCTGAGCTGAAGTATCTGCAGGTGTCGCCATCGATGATGTGGAACTCGTGAGTCGTGAACGGTCTGAGTCTGTCACGGTCGTGTACGGCGACGACTTGGTGACGACGCCAGAAAATCTCTCACGCCCGTCTTACTTAATCTACTTCCGATACCCGAACTGCGATGATTAACGTTTGCGCTTTTGGGCGCCTTCGCAAGACTCAAGTCAAGCAGATAGAGTTGTCAGACGACCAACACTGCCATCTCACTGGAGAACTCAAGAAGTAGTCATGTCCAAGAATCCGGATGGAAAACAGATCAAAGTCGGGATTCTTGGTGCTACTGGCACTGTAGGGCAGCGCTTCATCACTCTGCTCGCGGAGCACCCATGGTTTACAATCCATGCACTTGGCGCATCATCCAGATCGGCTGGAAAGCCATATGTGCAAGCTGTCAATTGGAAGCAGACGATGCCGATACCATCTATCGTCCGCGAGATGATCGTTCAGGAATGCCGCTCACAGCACTTTGTCGATTGTGCTATCATCTTCTCTGGTCTAGATGCCGATGCGGCGAGCGAAATAGGTGCATGCCCTCTGCAGATAATCACTTTCTATGAAGCTTATCATCACGGAAATTAGAATCTGCGTTTAGAAGTTCTGATCTCGCAGTTTTCTCTAACGCCAAAAATTACCGTAGAGATCCATCTGTACCTCTGATCGTCCCCCTCGTGAACGATTCACATCTTTCCATCGTTCCTCAGCAGCAAGCTCTCCACGATCCCCCTCTCAAGAAGGGATTCATCGTTACCAACGCCAATTGCTCTACTACGGGCTACGTCATACCCCTTCGTGCCTTGGAGAAGGCCTTTGGACCAATCGAGTCCTGTCTTGTCACTACCATGCAAGCTATATCCGGTGCTGGATATCCAGGCGTGCCTAGTCTTGATATCATTGATAACATCGTGCCGTACATCGGTGGCGAAGAAGAGAAAATGGAGTGGGAGACATTGAAGATTCTAGGAGGCATCACCGATGGAGATGACGGAAGAAAAACTTTTGATATGCACGCACGTCATCCGTTACGTGTATCCGCTTCGTGCAATCGAGTCCCAGTCATCGATGGGCACACAATGTGCGTATCTGTACGTTTCCAGCGTAGGCCTCCTCCCAGCCCACAGCAAGTCCGCGAGGCGCTGGTGGCTTATACTCCAGAGGCACAGTCTATTGGATGTCCATCTGTGCCTGTCCATGCCATATTTGTACATGAAGAACCCGACCGTCCACAGCCTCGGTTGGATCGATATTACCAAGATGGTGCAGGTGTGTCAGTGGGCAGAGTGCGCCAATGCCCTGTCCTTGACATAAAGTTCGTCGTACTCGCGAACAATGTCTCTATTGGAGCAGCTACAAGTAGCATCATCAACGCGGAGCTCGCCGTGTTGAAAGGAGTTGTGAAGGTGGAATGATGGGGCACGCTCTTCCAGCTTACCCTCGACAATGATGCGCAAGATGATGTAGCAGTCCGGCGGTCGTGAAAGTACGAACTTGTCACAAGAGTAGAAAGATCAAATAATAGCGTTTATGTTACTGGGAGTATATTACGGGAGAAGGCACTGGTACAATTGGATACTGCGCTGGTCATGACATTGATACAATGAAAAATCGTTGATCAATCAGCTCGAGAGGAACGGTCGCGGACCTGTACAAAGGTCTCGATCATGCGCATCATGTTCCCTAGACCCGGCGTGTCTGGAAGCCATTCTCCGTTGTTGACGCAAAGAACCTTCATGCGTTCGTGATAGTTGAGATCAGGAAGCAGCTTGGGGGTGATCAAGAAGTATTGAGCGCTATCGGGCTTGCACGTAACTTCGACCAAAGAATTGTGCACCGCCCGCTCGGCGCGTTGGTCCATCCCCTTCAAAACAAGGTCGTTAGCACTTAACGTAATAAGGTCAGGAAAGGGGTCACCTGATTA
Source organism: Rhizopogon vesiculosus (assembly GCA_001882365.1). Taxonomy (NCBI): domain Eukaryota; kingdom Fungi; phylum Basidiomycota; class Agaricomycetes; order Boletales; family Rhizopogonaceae; genus Rhizopogon; species Rhizopogon vesiculosus. Next base: position 44,756 of record LVVM01001643.1, read on the forward strand.
ATCTCGTCGACGAGAGAGAACGGCGTTCGGGCTTCTTCGGTCAAACTCATCAAGTAAAGGATAGTGGTAAGTGATCGTTCCTGGGACCTCAAAGTAAATGCCATGCACGGAATAAGTTTGATCCATACTTACGCCGCCTGACTGACGCTGTCCCGTAAGTAGTTGCAACTTCTCCTTATCACGGAATTTAACGAGGATGTCGATCGCCCATTTGTCATAATCGTCATGGGGGCTAATCCGGATTTCACCCGCACAGCCAATGCCTAAAAAATCAATTAACATAAAAGTATGATGCCAAGGTTCAGTAACTGACGATCGAATGCAGCAGAGAATTTCTTTCCAATGCTGGCGACAAGTTTCTCCAAAGCTGGCTGCCAGCGATCCTAATCGAGAACTCAGATATTTGAAATGGAGTGAGCAAGGATTCCACTCACTCTGGCGTTCTTAATTTCTCGCTCCAGTCTCCGAGTAGCCCTTTCTCTATCTTCCAGAGTGTTCGTTAGAGCTTCGATCTGTTCGCCATTTCAGTAAATGAAGACCCTCATATTAGAGTTGGAGCAGGCACCTCATGTTTCCGCCGCTCATATTGCTCAACGACACCAGGGTTCGTCTGCGTGATCATGTCAAGATTAGCGCGCTGGACATCGAGGTCCGTCCGCAGTTGCTCCACGCTCCTGTCGTGAACCGAACCATCCTGTATGTATTTAAGTCATCTCTATTCCATATTAACCATCACATCAGGACTCACCATTTCCATCTTGGAGAATTTTTCCTGGAAATCTGCGTCCATGCTCCGAACAAGCTGCACGCTGATGTCGCGTTTATTCTTCGCATCAGCCTTTGCCGCAACAAATATTTTGTCAGCTGGTGATGAAGGTTATTTCATATCCGCGGACTTTGGAGCAAAATCTGATCGACGAACCTTCTTCGAATTCGGCAAGAGCCCGCTGGTACTTCTCATCCTTCTCTTGGCACAGGGCTTCAAGCGCATTCTTGTTTGCGCTAACCTGAAGAAATTCGAGTCCACTGCGAGTTGCTTCAACTTGATCAGCTATAGCAGCGCGAATCAATTGCTGTGGAGTGTATTGTCAGTTTCCTGCACGGCTTGGGCATGGTTAAAGCTGACTGTATATTCCTTTGCAATCTTAATGCGCTTCTTTGACAATTCCATCAGCTTCCTCTTGAGCCTGGCCCGTTCCTCATCCACAGAAGGTGCGTTCTCGAGGTCCTGCAGCTTGGTCTTGTTGTTCTCTGTCATATAGTATGAGAAATGAAAAACGACCCATAGAGTTCATCGATATACCGATTTTAGCTGCTAGAGTGGCCAAGTGCCTTTTCGCATTGTTCACAGCCTTCTTGCGTCCATCGAGAGCGTCCTATGTGCGTGGTGAGCTGTGTATACTTCTCGAATAGAAACCGACAGACGAATTTCTCCTTGAATTGGGCTTCTTGTGCCCTGATGTCCCGCTCCTCTGCCGCAAGGTTGTTCGCATCGTCATTGATGACATCAAGAGCCTGCCTTGCCTCTTGAATAGTCTGATCGAGTTTCTTCTTGATCTCAGGGTCGACTAGTGCCCCCCAGTAAATAAACATTAGACGGCAAGGATGTCACTTACTCGTACTGCTAACGAGGTTCCGTGCTGGACGAATGTCCCTCGTCATGTTTGTGGTTCCCCGCTTGCCGTATCGTGATCGCGACACTTGATTCATCACTGATCCTGCGACGAACTTTGCTCCACCACCCTCTCGGGAAACGGCTTCCATCGCAGCATTGACGTCAACCTTGCAGCCGTCCAAGCCAATGGCCTAATAGCGCGGTTCCTAGTCATCAGCGCGTAGCAATTAAATAAGAGGAGATCACTGACAGTGCGATGTAAGTTAACCTCTCGCTTGAGGAACCACAAAAGGCCGTCAGGGCACTCAATCTTGTTGATTGCATAGTCATCAAAGCCAAGTCGTTTTAGCTACAGCAGACGGTTAGATCACTCAACAAACATAACATGAACGAACCTCTGTCTCGTTCATAGGAGGGGGAGCAATGTTCTGCTCCTTGGGCCTGAACCAGATGTTGATACGTGCTCCCCGTCGAAGTCCTGCCTCGTTACTATCATTCAAGTAGTGATTGAGACTATTATAATCCTCCTCGCATTGCGTGACAAGAATCTACAAATTGATCAGCTAAGCGGCAGGGCTCAGGATGTGGTGCAAACCTTGAGATGATCCGCAGTAAAACATGCCTCTACAGCATTGGTAAAGCGCTTATCTGGAACAGTGCAGCAAATCATGGGGGGCTCGAATACCTCCATCTTAAACTTGTCTTGGTTATTGCGAAGCCACACAACCGCGTCGGCCATGTCTCTATCCCATTTCCCCAAATTCTGGAGTTTACGATGGCGCTCGTCTTCAAGGTTTTTCAGCCTGTAATGAATGCGTTATGCCCATCCCGCATCATGTAGTATTGAGTTTTCTCACTGGTCGAGCGCACCACTGATCTGCGACTTCTGAGCGGCAGAGGCATCAACATTGGCCGTTTGTCGCTCCTGCAACTCCTCCATGCGCGATCTAACCTGACCATGGTCCCGATTAACTTTCCTCTAAAAATGATAGTTAGCGACAACTTGTCTTGCATCTCATGGGATGCACGAACGATCTCAGCATTGATGGCCTCTACATCTTCCAATTCGGGCGGGTTGTCAAGCTCTCTTTGCCATTTCTCATTCTGTACTTGAATATCTTTGATCTTCTTCACGCGATCCTTCTCTGCTCGCTTCAGACCGTCCAGTCTGTTAGTGACGTCCTCTGCGTCGCGTTCCTGACCGACTAGAGATTAGACAAGAAATGAAAATGAATGGTCGAACAAACAAGCTTGTCGTTCTCGGACCATTTGTTCTTCATCTGCTGAAACTTTTGGCGAGATGCAGTTTTCTTTTTCTCACGTGCTTTCTCGCACTCCTTGTGCTGAATAGCGAGCTGCCTTGACGTACGTGAGTAAGGTGGCAATGACACACGAGAGGATGAGCATACTCTAACTTGACATGTGCGGGCGCGTTCCTGTCCTTCAATTTCCGCACTCGGGCATGCAAATCCCGCTGGCGATCTTTTGCTCTCTGATAGCGTTCCTTAGCTTCATGGTATTCGTTGACAGGAATCAACACTTCTAAAACAGCGATCTATCATTGTGATTAACAAGCTGCAACGACGCTGTGAATAGAAATAACTACCTCCTTCTCAATACGTTTGCGCTCCTGATAACGCTGGACGTCTCGTTCAAGCTGGCCATTACGGTCTTGCATGGTCTTCAACCGCTCCTGCTCATCATTAACTTTCTAAAAGGCAACATGAGCCAAATGCGATATTAAAGTAGAGAAGGTACATACATCCTGGATATTCTTAAGCTCCTTCCCGGCGGTAATCAGTGTGTCATGCCAAGTAGTCAAATTGATGTCCCCAGCAGCCCGTTGCGTCTCCCTGAGCAACTGTTGCGGAGTCATCTGCGCAAATTCGGAGACCTTGTCCTGAGGTAAGAACGAACTGAAAAGGTGCATATATGCGGTCAAAAGCGGTGTACAGCATAGCAAAAGTTAATTACCATAAGTTTCCAACTTGAACATTGAGTTTCGCCATGCGGGTAGAAATCTCCTTCCCAGTGCAAGATTTGCCGTTGAGACTGAGAGTTGACCCTTTGGACTTGGCGTTCAAGTGGCGTCGGATTGTAAGATTCTTCTGACCCTTTGCACCCTTGAGCTCGATTTCGATATATCCACTTTCTTTGCCATGCTTAACGAAGCTAGAAATCTCGTTTGCGCGACCAAGGATCTAATGAATGTGAATTGAGGTAGTAATCGAGAAATAGTGGTGATGACTTACGCTTGGAGGCCAGTTGAGGCCGAGACAGATGGCGCAAGCTATACTGCTTTTGCCAGTGCCGTTCGGCCCAAGTATCATGTTCAGATAGGGACCAGGCCGAAACTCTACCCAGTCATATGTGAGGAAATTGTGCAACTGAATGCGCACGATTGAACCGGGGATGAAGCTGAGACAAAAAATAAGAAACATTGAGAACTTCAGGAGGTATTGCAGTGGCTCACCCGTCATCATCGCGTGGAAGCGTCATTACTTGCTCTCTTTTGGGGCTGGAGGGAATAAATTCGCCTTCTGTATTGGCACGAGCGCGCTTGCGGCTCCTCGGAGATCCTTCCTCGTTCTCGGGATCAGCATCAGCATCAGCATCATCGTCGGGATTTGCGTCGTCAATGGCCTGTGTATGATCCGGCTCCTCATCGGTTACTTCAGGCTCGATACGCGTCGCCTTGCCCTTACCCTTCTCCCCTTTCACTTTCTCCTGTTTAACTTTAGCCTGCGATTCGTTGAGACCATTGGGAAGAACAGAGTTCTCCTTGAGGGAGTCAGTATCGCCTTCTACATCTGGTCTTGTTCGACGAGCCATGTTCGTTGAACTCGAAGTGGAGCACGCAAGTCTTGTGACAAAGCTGTAATAGACGCGTTTCACGCGAGACAAATGTTTGCGATTGTTTGAGGCGCGACACCTCGGGAGTCGGGACTGACCAGCCTGGACCTTAGTCTCCCTGGCCCGTTAGTATTAGGCAGACCACCTCGAATGTTCACCAGTACTTCGTAGCTATAGGACACGGCTACCTGGGATAATTTCGTGAGGCTACTGGAACATCTCTAGCTAAACCCCCTCGGGAATTTTTTATCTGACGCCTTACGTACCAGTCCAAAGAAAGACTCAAGCATCTCATCTCGACTCTCAATGAGTATCAGACGGAAGAGCACAACCCACGATCTCGCGACTTTGCGTCTCCACCCAGATGGATCACGCGTCCAACAGTCATCCGTCAACAGGAAGCTGAGGAAAGCTCGATCAACAGTCTCAGATATCAGAGGCAACTGGATAGCTCGGGATGCAGGAGGCAGAGCGGACGTGAGCAAAACAAGAACAAGAACCGCAACCGCCGGTGCACAGGCACAAGACGGGGATGGAGAGATCTTCGATATTCATCTCTCCGATGATTTGGGAGAAGAGGGCCTTACAACACGAACGAATGCGAAAGGCAAGCAAAAGGCTACTGAAAGTGACGCCGAAGACAGTAGTGGGGGGCGCACCGGCAAAGATTCCAGAGCAAGGAAACGACTCGGCTTCACCCAGGACTTATCATTCTTGGCACCCTCGCCGTTCCGTTTCACTCGAGAATCAGGATTGGAATCAGAATTATCTTCTGAAGACAACTCCTCATCAGAATCAGCCTCTGAGGCGGTCAAAATCACACTTCCAGACCCGTCACCCGTAAGAATCGATGTTTATCCAAATATGTTCTCTGATCATCAGTAGGAGCTGTTAAAATGCATTCATCATTTCGCAAGCCGTTACTATCAAGAGAAAGGTGTTTTATCCGACAGGAGCAGGGACCACAGAGGCGAGAGGAAAGCTCGACAATCCAAAAAGGGTGAAGCCAATATTCATTATCAGACAACAACCAAACCCGCTCTATGGACAAGACATTCTTCCCTTGATGGGGATGATGATGATGACGATGATGATGACCACGACGACGAGTGGGAAGATGAGGACGATGATGAAATGGAAGATGAGGACATGGAAGATGCAGAGGAAGGTGAAGGCGCTTCACGTCAAGAGGGACACCTGAAAGATATGTACAAGGCACTTGACGGCTCGGCTTTGGTTGCAATAGGTATTCGAAATCATGGCTCCCTACCATATTATTGACGAGCATCCAGGTATAATTCTTCAAGAGCAGATTGCACATACGATGACTGCTGGCTTCTCCAGTAGTCACTCACGTCGAGTGCAGCGGCGGGATGATCCTGCAGAATGAAGCTCTTCCTCACCTTGATTTTGATGTTTGGTTGACGATTGATACCACTTGCACGTAGTAGTATATTCCAGTAATGAATTAGTTGATATGAAGAGGACCTGCAAACATAATGAGGACAAAAAAAATACGCTACTTGGCCTTCAGTGGCAAGCTGAGCCTGTTCTTCGGGTCTAGCTTCAAAATGTAATCCTCTGTCAGCGTTCCGTCCTCCCACCGCTTCAAAATGTTCCCTCTATATATGCCCATATTTGACCCTCCAAATACTTTGAGTCGTGCTAACCGACGTTCCCGAAGCTTGTTTTTTGGTAACATGCCAGAGACGGCGTGCCGTATGATCTACATTTGCGTCGTTGCGGGGTAAGCACGTCGTGTAAGCTGAGCCACCAAAACTCACCTCATAAGGTTTATTCTCCATCATGTCCTTGTACTCAGTCTCCTTCAACCCGCCGGGGAACATAGTGTGCTTCCGGTACACCAGTTGTTCGTCTTTACGACCAGTCACCTTGATATTTTTTGCGTTCGTAACCACAACATAGTCGCCACAGTCCACTGAAACGCGCATGAGCCGCAGAAATGGAAGTTAAGGAGTAGGTAACATGCAGCTTTTGTCGTATATCGGCTTGTGCTTGCCCATGAGCACGAGAGCTATACGTTCCGCCAGCTTTCCGAGAACGCGGTCAGAGGCATTGACATGATGCCATACTCGCGCGTAAGCAAGAGCGGTCTACAAAGTGGCACCACGAGTTAGATGTCTGCCCATCGCACACAGAAAAAAATCGCGCACATTGCCTACTGCCTGGGACATCGAGAGAGGTTAAGTATTTATTGCAGTAAGCGCGTGCAGTCAAAGTTGCGAAGATGTTTTGGCCAAAGCACGTGACAATTGCTATTTTTGGATACCCCTTTCTTCAACGTGGTATGCAATTCCATCGTGAATGTGGCGAGAACGTGACCGTACGCAGATGGATCACCAAGGGCGTCAAATCATCATAAATTTACATATCGCACACCCTGGCAATCAGACCATGGATGGGATCTAAAGTAACCACAACATTTCAAAGTGTCCGAGAGCACCGAGCAAGTTACATTAAGGACAAGTCAAATGTCTACTTCAAATTCATCATCGTCCGAAGCTGCCCTTCTCTTGTCGTATTCACACTTTCAAACGAGCACCGGAAAGGTTTCGGATGACTATAGACTCCAAGTTAGCCCCCAGGTCTCTCGCACACAGATTCTTGCCGCTTACATTGCGGCACCATGTGTGAATTCTGGCTTAATTTCAATCCTGTGTCCATCTGGGTCTTTGGCATGATCGATTTGCAATACGGAAAGTATGGTGAACATTACAGTCCACACAGAGTTCTCTGCAAACGAACGACCTGTCAAGGTCATATGAATGCTGTTCACAATTTTACTAGATGGATACTCAGCCTACCTGGACAGATACGCCTGCACGAGTCAGTGAATAACATGAAATGACAGCAAATCCGAGTCACTCACCTGCCATTACCAAAGACAAAATGGTTGAAGATACGGACCTTCAGCTGACCTTCAGCTGTTAGATGGCGATTAGGATCAAAGCGCGATGCATCGGGATACGTGTCTTCGTCCCGAGACAGCGCCCTGATAATTCATGCTCAGCTCAAGTAATTACACGCAACGCATCATAGCATACCACTGATTAGCTACCACTAATGCCCCTGATTGAACCACAGATAAGTCAATGGCAACATCACGTCATGCGACTTCGAACCTTTCGGTATGAAGTACCCGTCATAGATATCATCTTTTGATGTTACGTGTGCTATTCCTGTGCAAAGGGTTGAATTAGGCAAACACGAAATCATGTTACTGCAAACCAACCTAGGGGAAGGGGAGGACACCATCTCAGAACCTCATAGAGAATAGCATCAAGGTAGGGTAGTGAAGCTCTATCATCAATGGATGGGATTCTATCATGTCCCACGACTTTATTGATTTCTGCACGAGCTCGAGCTTGGACGTCAGGATAGAGCGCCATAGCCATAATGAATGTGTAAACAGCGGATGCGCTCTGCGGGACATCAGAAAGGAGGAAATGATGAGGACTCTCGAATGTCTTAGACTCGCCGTTTCAGTGCCAGCTGAGATGCCGTATCTGCGTCAGATGATGGATTTGCAGACAAAGGGAGGCACATAGTACCTAAGTATCCAGTCAATGCAATACACTTCATCATGTATTCGTCAGTGTCGTCTTCAGCTTGACTGAGGAAGTCAGCGACTAGTGACTTGGAGGCAGTACCTTCTGCCTAGCAAGTAGATCAGTAAAGCGTCCATCCACAATACAAAAACATACCATCTGTGCCTTTACCTCGTCGAAGGGCACATTCAAAGTCTGCTGACTTAATTCTTTACTGTGTCCTAACAGAGCATAGTCTCCACCGAGGCACCACGCCGGTAACTTTTCGACTGCAACCAACATGTTGAACGTTCAAATCGATGTCTTATACATCATTGATGCACCCACGGAAAGGGAAGGCTGTGAACAAGGCAGCCTTCTCGGGAGTAAGAACACGCTTCGCAACATCAGCGAGTTCTAATACACTGGTAAGGGTTGCCTCCCTGTTAGCAGTGTGTCCATATGTAATGGCTACGATCAGAGATGCCATGCATCTGTCGCAATTGTTTGATCGTCAGCTAGAAACCACAATGACACCACTAAATTGAGTACAAACAAGTGGACGTGTTGTTGCGGATCAATACTTGTGTTCAAAAGATTGACAACTAGTTCATTGGCTTGGCGAGAGTATATCTCGCGGTATGAGATAGCGGCGTCGGCCCTCATGACTTGGTGCATAATCTTGCGGTGTCGTTGCAAAGTCTCACCATACGGAAGGAGAGCACTACTGAAATTCAGTCCAGCTCTGCCTCGTCGGCTCGTCAAGAGATCAAGCACTAGATGAATGATGGCATACAGTTCACTTGTGCGAAAAACCGGGCGATCCGAATAAATGGCAGAACGCTTGTCCAACAACTCCCGTGCAATGGTTTCGGAGCTTATGACTACCATGTCGATGCCAAGGAGGCTGGTATACATTAGCTTTCCTGTGATCAGGCATGATATTATATGCAAGGGAAGAAATCGTTGGTCTACATACCATATGTCTTTTCCCACGCAGTATATGTGAGCCAAGGTCGTTTAGTATCCACTTGGAGTGCGTTGCCCAATAATGGTAAGGGACGAGGGCCAGGCGGTAGAGGGTGAGCACGTCCGCGAGTCCGGCGCAAAGCGACAACCAAGGCAATAACACATGGTATCCCTATAGTGAGAATCTGAACGAAGGACATTGGGATGATAGACGATCTAAGATGTTGTACGTTAGCTTTATAAAAAGGTGCGAGTCTTTGATGTTCGAAAGTGGTATGGGTTGTTGACCGAAAGTGCATAGGTCAACATCACCTTTCAGGTGTGAGGGAGGAGGGACGGGGTGTACTAGGTATTGTTTGTCGAGTACTGATACTTATCCAATGTTGCCAATGAGTACTCAATGAGAAGTTTGAACTTTTAGATTAGTACCTAGTCCCTCCTAGGCAGACCCGAATAAGCAGAGGAAGTCATATCCCTTCGGTATAAGGGAAATTACCTCATTCAGGCAGGCGCACCACGTACCTATCTCGAGTTTTCGATGCAAAATCGATACCTCTTCAGTCGGGAGACACTCCTTAGGACCGTCATCCTTTGTGTCTCGGGCATATTTGTGTAGTACCTAGTTACAATTCTCAGCTAGCAGTCGGACCAGTATGTTGGACAGGGAACGCTGCCGAATTGCGTACCAATGCGAATTGGGTTGAGAGTCTTGAAACTGGGCCCATCTACAACTTTAGCCGCTCATTGAGCGGAGTTTGACTTCAGCCGAGCG
>LVVM01001658.1:0-38524 GCA_001882365.1 Rhizopogon vesiculosus
CATTATATCTTTGGTGGTTCTATCTAACTTAGTCCGGGTATATAAACCTTTCTCAAGTGGACTCTAATTCTGATAGATTTTATGTAGATTATACGCTCGGCAAAGATTTGCAAAGCTTTATCAATTTCGGGTCAGTTACCTGATGATGTGATCTGTCAACTCCTGCTACTTTCGTGTTTCCTTGCCTTCTACACGACGATGTTTGATACATTTCATGTTTCTCTATTGTCTAGCTTACCTCCATTACCCTACTTTCGTTGCCCACGCGCTGGACTCGCTTCTGGCCAGCCGCCTGTTGTACTTACACCTGCTCAGAAACATTAACAGATTTCCGTTCTTCATGCAAGTACTTCTATCATGCTTTCGCCAAGTTCCTCGTATATTCTCATCGATGTGCTCTACCAACTCCTGCTCCTTTCATAGTTCCTGCATCACGATGCTCGATACATTTTCATGTTTCGTTATATATTCTTTACTCCATTTGTATTTTCGTTGCCCACTCCCTACGGTCATTTTGTCTGCGAGATCTCCCGTCTGCTCGACCTGCGTACTCAAATACCTATAAGTATAGTAATGAATGAAGGACATCTTACCACTGGTCACTTGGATGACCACCTTCCAAAACCGCCACCACTGGGCGCATAACATTAATTGGACTCATTGAGAAGACTAGAACTAGACTGACTAGATGTAGTGTGCAGTACATATGGCGTCGCAGGACCCTGGTAAGCCTCTGAGGTGGGATTCCAACTCGATGACCCTGATGAGCCTTGGAAATTTCAAAGCTCACTAGGATCGTCGGTGATCAAGATGGGAAGAAACGCTGGATGTACGACCTTGGCGCCTTGCAAAGCGTTCTGTCTAAAAAGCCAACTGCATATTTAGCAACCTCGCTGAGAGTCGATGTCGCTCTCGCCGACTCATGGAAGTACCTGAGTACAGACAGAGTGCAAGACATAAGAATCAGATTGATTCCAATATCTCAAATACTAACTCCCGATGCCATGTCGCCGTTGTGTCCTTGAGTACAGAAACCTTCAGGAGCTTGTGATCGAACCGGTCAAACTAGCTACTCGAACACTGACTCCTGAATATTATTGGAACAGCCTGGCGTTGGTGAGCTGTTATATCATCAGCGCTTGCTAGAATTTCTGAAACAACGCACGAAGACGTACGTACTATTATACAGAATTCGAATGTTGGAGCTCCGAGTGACTGCCATGGAAGTGGTGTGAATGTGAACCATGGTCAGCACCTGTGCGCTCGGCTTCAATTTGTCTCTCATGCCAATCTGATATCTGCGTCCACCACTTCGAATCTAGACAAGCTGGATATCCCTCCTAACGTCGATTTTTACCACCTCCTGGGTATAACATACGATGCCCCACTAAGCACCATAAAAGCAGCGTACCACAAAGCTCTTCTTACCTCGCACCCAGACAAGCGATCACCATCCTCATCCACACCACATGTACATGTCGACATTGCACTCCTCAAAGAAGCTTATACCACCTTGTCAAGTGTGTCATCCCGCATAGCCTATGATGATATCATCAGAAACACTCGAGCCAATGCACCCACTGGACCGCGTCCGGCGCAGGTCATCTCTCTGGAAGATTTCGAAGAGGTAGAGGACGGTGTATGGAAGCATGCTTGTAGATGTGGTGGGACATACAACATCGCTGAAGAAGATATGGATGCGGGGCGACACCTGGTCAGTTGTGAGAGCTGTTCCGAGGTCGTGTGGGTAGGATACGAACTCGCCAATAACGAGGGTGGCAAGGGAAACTAATGCCAACATGGATATCGCGCGGGCTTGGAGGTACGGTACCTACATCTCATCTTTATCAACTAGTACTTAAATCGGGTCTTCAATAGTTCCCAAGTGCACTACTTCACTCGACCTCTATGGCTTCCTCACGATCTTTCAGCCACATCTTGATCAAGACTTTCTTTAACTCGCGGCCGATCGCTATTGCCACTGGCCATGCCACGGCATTCCCTATCTGCCTGTGCATCTACGTTCTTCAATCAGTGTACAGCGGGAGGGCCTGGTGTTGTAGCACACACCGTCACGACATGATCATTTTCTGCATAGAACACAAACTTGTCGGGAAAGCCTTGCGAGCGCGCAAGTTCGCGCACCGTGAAAATGCGTTTGCACTGCACGATTTTTCAGTCGTTGGTTAGTCGCATTGCAGTGGATTTCGTACATAAGGGTTCAGAACACGGCTTTGCTTTGCAGTTGGATCAATGTTGGTGACGGTAGCTTGAAACCAACGGTCCTTGTCGACTCGTCCATAAAGACCTATTTACTGTAAGATACGGATAACTCTTTTTCGTGAATAGATACCTGGTTTGAAACCCGCGCGTGCAATGGCCGATGATGGATTTGCAAAGTGCCACTCCCAGAGGTCAGGCCGAAGCCCTGACATTATGGTCAATACCGTGAAGTCCTGCAAGGAAGAAACTTACTCCTGTAGTCTGCATTCGCCTCCATCGGGATATTCACGACTCTGCCAAGGTTAAAACATCCAGTCACTTAGTGAAGAATCACTGACTGACCTCTCCACTTTAATAGGCTCATAGGTCCGCGTATAGTGCTGCAGATCCTTCGAAGGTTCTTGACGGCACCACTTCTGAAGCGCTGTCGTCGGATCATGCTTGTACGGTACATCCCTTCCAGAGTATCCACACCAGGGGCGATCTTTCTTGCATTTTTTAAGGGGGATCGTGCGAGCACGCTCCCGTTCTTCCTGGCGTCTGGCAGGATCCGTGGGAGGTCTCGGGTTTACCCTGTAGCTGATCATCAACAAGTGTAGCACGACACGTGGTAATGCGACTGTACCAATCGAATCGAGGTAGGTCACTGATAGCATCATCGATAGTGACGAACCGATGCGGTGCGTAGCCAGTCCGTGTCCAGATGGGTCTGATATGGTGCCCAACCGGGAGCTTGATTTCCAGTGAGTCCACGAAAGGGAAGTCGTGCGTAGGTTGCGGGAGCTCTGGAAGCGGTGAACCGTACTTTGCTGCGACCATGAAAAACCGCACACGGATTTGAGGAGCACCATAGTGGGCGGCTTGTAGGATCCCGAAGCGAACTTGGTAGCTGAGAAGCACGAACGCTCGAGTTTGTACATTATACAATGAGGGTGAAAATGATAGCTCACTTCATGTCGGTCATAGCCCGGATCAAGAATTTCAAGCCGCCCATAGCAATACCCCCTTTAACTCTATATAACCCGGCCTGCCGTGCCTTTAGACTGAACGACAAGAACCCACGCACGTTCTCGAAGAAGCAGTATTTAGGCTGCATGAAATCAACCCACGATAGAACGTTGAGCATGAGGTTGCTCTTGCGGTCATTTGCTTTGACGAACATGTTCAGACGTGAATGAGGCTGACTAAGTCGCAGTATCAGCACGGTCGGTATCACAATATGCCTGCCATTACTGACCAGGGAAACCCAGCAATGATACAATCAATATCCTCTGGCTTTGGAGGGGGGGGGATGTATGGGTCTTCCTCGTTGTCGTGGTCATGGTCATTGCCTATAAGGTCTATCTTCTTCAACCGTTCGACTACAAAACCGGCATCCGCTCTAATCGCTTCTCTGAGCACTAGGTTGCTGCATTGGTTATAGACCACCGTATCAGGAGAGTTAGCTCTGCGAAATCCTTGTTAAGACATCGGTAACACAGGACGAAAATACGTACTTCATAGTCTTTGAAGCGCTCGGAGAAATCTCGACCGCATGTGTCACTTTGACGCAACCAGACTCCTCCATCCCCAATCCGAACGCTCCGGATCCTGCAAACGGGTCGAGAGCACGGAGAGGTTTATGCTTCTTTAAAAATTTCTGGCTATGATTCCATTCAGCCAAGTCCTCTGCAGCACAGTATCTGCACACCAGGAGATCGCGTGGCTCGAGCCTGTGTCTGTGATTCCAGGAGGTCACATTGAGACTCGGGAAGGAGTAGCAAGCATAGAAGTGATACGGGGACATTTCAAGCCAAGCTTCGAGCTCTGGCACGGACGCCCGCACGTAGACTTGACACTGTCCAATCACACTGGACAGTGGTATGGTCATCTCATCTTGCGTGACAAAGAGATGACGCTGAAAAACCTAGATTAAAACGAGGTTCGCGTGAGAGTTGGCTATCCTTACCCCATCCTTGAGCTCTTCTGCAGGCCGAAGGCCCAACTTGTCAATCCTTCCAAAAAGTTTTACTCGAACCGACACGGAGTCCTCGTAATCTGACTGCGGGAAATGAATGTGGAGAATTTGACCGATATGACACGGGCCCTCCTGAGCCTTGATCATAATAGTGTCGTGAACATGATACTTGGCGCCGTGCCATGCGACACCATGGTGGATCTTCTGGGGAACAAGTTCTTCCTCTCTCTCCGCTACTATCACACACACAGGGCAATGGTCTGGTGCGAGCCTATCATGGCTGCGCTGTAGTCTTTCTCGCGGTATTTGAGTGAACGAACCATCAGAGCAGTTGTAGATGAACCTGCGGGAGAGATATCAGTGGAAATTATCAAGAATTGTGGAAGAGGCAGGACTTGTAGAAGAAGTCGCGGTGCCCAACGATAGGCATTTCTTTCGAGGGTTCGATATACCGAGCTGAAACATTTCCGACAATAAGGTCGAGTTCGATAGTACTGCATATATTGGTCAAGAACAATTCTTGAGGGTGTCCAAGTTGCTCCATAGCGGTTTTCGTACTGTGCTCAAACCATTCGATATGGACGTTGTCATACTCTTCATTGATATAGACAATCTTTCCAAACCTGAAGAAAGTCGAGTTGGTGACATCAACACGTATCAGTACGAAGAGTGTTACCAAAAATAATCTGCCAGGGTCGCAGTTTCAGGTATGTCTGCTGGGTCTGGTAGTTCAGGGGCTGCCTTCCCTTCATTCCGCCCAGTCGCAACGACGATTGTATCTCCAATCTGCGAAGACAGTAAGCTAAACACGAGAAGAATTAATGACAGCATACCGCATAATCATTGCCATCTATCGTGATGTACTTGAGCCAGCGCGAACGTGGTCGAATGCGTTGTTCCGGACGGTATCGAATGTCCCTCCGTACAGATACACGCTGCACAAACGTTTTCACCCTCAAGCAAAGGTCATCGTACGGGAGGATGGGATCACGAGGCGGAGATGGACCGACAACCACCAGTTGTTCCTTAAAAAACGGAGTTGCTAACTTTGCAATACGTGGCGTGACATGCGTCGCATTCTGATTTGCTGGACGAAGCACAGCGAGATCCCTGTTTCCACTGCCTGTGATTTCTGCTACGGGTGGAACACGTGGTCGAGGACGGCGAGTAACAGATTTCAAGATCGGAGGCGCATTCTCTGTCAAGAGGCGTCGCATAACTCGCGTGGCCGATAGCTGTTGAGCATTTTCTAGACCCTCGAGCGCATATCTCAGCTCACGAACCTGAAATTTGCTCTAGTGCAAGATTTGAAACGATTGAATGAGTCTCACACTGTCCCAAAGGTCCTGCTCGCTAGGTGGGCTACCGAGAATGTCGATGGTTAGGAATTCTTTTAGAAAGTCGCGGTATTGCCATTCCGGCTCCCGGATGGCAGATGACACAATCATCTGAATGATACGATGCGGTTTGAAGAAGGCTCTGAACTCGCGGCGGTATCTCTTCGATGGGACACCTAGAAGATACCTAGCGTGCTCAGTCTCGATGTACATCGGACTGCACTCGATAGCCGTGTAAGATTGAGTACATCTGAATCTAAAAAGTAGAACGTCACCCACTCTTCATCTTCGGTGTAGTCGATGGTATAGCCGAGGATGTTTGTGATGCGGATAAACTGGAGTTCGTCGTCAAGGTCGTCTTCTTGGCCCTCGTCCTCGTCGTTCTCAAACATGGAAGCCACCATACCTGCCCCCTCGAGCACGCGCTCGTCGTTAGCATGATCCTCGTCGAGATACGAGAGGGAGATCATAACCAAGTCGCGGGTTGGGTCAAAAAACGCGAAATGGCCTAGGATTCGGGCGGGTTTCTGCCCTTCATTTCGCGCATCTGGATCCTCGCCAATAACAGTAAGGTCTTCAGTCTCCAATATCTCGTCAGGTTTTGGCTGATAATATCTCGCTAGGATGGCGTAGTTACAGTAGTAGCCGTAGTAAGTCGATCAGGATTCCGCGAGAAAGACGCCAACGTACGTGCTCGAGGACGTTCATCTGTCTTTCGACGTTTTTGACGCTACGGGGGGAAGGGAGAGGACAGCTACTGAGTATCAATACTCTCGTAATCGCAATCCATACTCACTTCTGGATCGTGGTCCACGCCATCGCGCGGACGCCGACGATTGTTCTGCCCATCTAAGCCACTAGTTGATTCGTCTTGCGTGTCTTCAGCAGCTTCCTCTGGAAAGGAAACTTCAAACGCGGTCGGTCTACGACGAGGTGGCATTCCGATCGTTGTTTTGAGTCGTGTATATACGCGGTCTAGGGGCCGTTGAAGCGGTCCAAAATGGGAATAGTTACGGTTTGTCGCGATCACACCGCAAAAACACCCTAGGACCTTGCAAGCAGATCAATTCTATTTGTGCTCCAAAATACAAGGACTAGATCATGGATTTACAACAGTTCTACGTATGACTATCGTGGAGTGCGAAAAGTTATTCTACTAACATGGGCGTGTATTCCAAGAGATCTGTACGTACAATTTGCTTCGTTTATTAAATTGAAAGACAATACAAGTGGATGGGTTCTGAAAGCAATGGTAGAAGTGAATGAGTTGCGCATGCACGAGTATCCAGCAAAGCGAAGGCGCTCAATGAAAGTGCACTCCTGTTACGTAGTTATAAAAGAAGAAAAAGGACTTGCGGATAAGAAGGATCACGCCAAACCAGATATACAAAACCAGCCTGATAAGGACACGAACATGAGATGGGATTAAGTGAAGATTCACTTTGCTGATGTAGTTCCTGCTGGTGCGTCTGGCCCTGCTAGTGCACCCTCGGGTATACCGCTCGCCGTTGTAGACGTGTCTCCAACCTGGTGGAAATCTGGAAACGCATCAGAGATCATGAACATCGCGCTGAAGAGACGAGGAAAGTCCAACCTAGAATCTCGCTATACATCATGACCTTCCACGTGTCAACTGGGAGATCGGCATCGTTGAAGCTCCAGTCGAACTTCTCAGCAGCGACAGGCTCGTCCGTCGGATCATGATATGGCGCCACATATTCGTGTGCAAGTGACTCCGCAGCATCTATCCGTTTCCGAGGGTCAAAAACAAGCATCTTTTCCAGAAGGTCCAAGGCTGTCGTAAGAGCATCAGTACAACTGATGCCACATAAATCCCAAGATGGCGCCTTACCGTCCGTATCGGTCGTCCGGAGCTTCTGGCTGAAAGGCACGCGCTCGCGCTTTGGCAAACTTTGCACAAACCGGAGGGTCTACAGCGATCGATAGACGTGAGAATGGGGATAAATCGCTGATATGGGGGAAATCCCACCCACGTTTTCGCTTGCAATAGTTTCAATGACATCATCTGGGGGGGTTCCCAGGAGTTCAGTGATTATGGAAAACTGGTTGACATCTATAAACGGAGGCACTGCGTCAGAAGGGCGAGTAGCGCACAGGTACGGTGGCAGTACTTACGGTCTTTCCCGGGGAAGAGCGGTTTGCCTTCGAGCATCTCTGCGAATATGCAACCTGTGCTCCAAATGTCGACTGCAACATCATACTTTTGCCAGGTCAACATGATCTCAGGCGCACGGTAATATCGCGTCGAAACATATCCTGTCATTTGAGGGTCCTGAATCCGGGCTAGTCCGAAGTCGCAGATCTTTGAGAAGCGAATGACATCATGTTATATTATGATCTCATGAAAGTGACGAACCTTCAGGTCACAGTTCTCATTGACAAGGATATTACTAGGTTTCTGCAGATCTTCTATTGGAAAATGACCACAGAGGGAGAAAGAACAACAGACTCACGAGATCGCGGTGCACGACACCCGCGGAATGAACATATTTTAGTCCACGCTGGGTGAGATAAGACGGAGGAACGGGATTTATTACAACGTCATTACTCACTAGAATTTGATATAAGAAGTACTGGACAAACTGCTTCTCCAGGGGGCGAGACGTCAGTAGTCTATGGAGGTCCGTGCCAAGTAATTCGGTAACAAAGTATCTGTGATGTTCAAGTTTAATGATCTGGAGCGTGGGGCAGGGGTAAGGGCCTACAAGTCCTCCAATGGAGAGATGAAGACATCGCTAAGGCTGATAATCTACACGAGATGAGATGAGTGAGTAGAAAATGGGGCAAGATACATCTGAGACGTACGTTCTCGTGTTGTATGTGTTTGAGGAGCTTGAGCTCACGGTAGGTTCGCTTGCTCAATACTGGAGTACTGAATGGTTTCATAATCTTCTTTATGGCAACGGAAGAGCCAGTAAGTTGATCCTTTGAAGAGCTTGGGATACATGAGCTCCGTATGTGTGGTCTTAGGGTTAGAGCATACCAGACAAGGCCAAATGCCCCTACAGACATGTCAGTGATCTGGACATCGGGTAGATCGAATAGACTGACCCATTCCAACAGGCTGCAGATCGACATAGCGAGTAGTCACCTATAAAATCAGAACATCATGGTCAAATCATGTTCAAGGACATGCGGAGACGACAGACCTCAAATGAGGTGCCGAATATACTGAGCTTGACGAAAGACATGGGGGGTAAGTGAGAATAGGGATGACCAGGTGCAATTTAAGGGAACAAGAAGAAGGGGATTCGGTAGTCAGTAGGAAGACCGGTACTGTGCGTATGTTGCACGATGGAGAAGGAAGGGAAAGATGTAAGTAGAGTAAGATGATAGCGGCCACTACTTTGAAATCTAAGATTGGATTTGAAACGGAATCCTGAATCGAACCCCACTGCCAGGGGTCCCATCGCTCATCCTCTGCTCAACGTTCTCCGATCGACCTCCTCGTCTTCCAATCTTAGGGAAAGAGAGAAGGGATTTGTAATGATGGAAAATACGGATGCGGTGTCAGTGACTGGGGGCTTCTATCAATATTATTGCTCGAGGCAGCGATCTGTTGCAAGTTAACCACATGGATGCAGAACACGAGGTCCAAATATCATTAGTAGAGTTTCTGCCTTCAAAGTTCAGTAGTTGTCGCCAGAAATAAATCTCACAACCGACATGCTCGCGTAGCAACGGCGTCCGTGAGCGAGCCTGTTCGGTTCTCAGGCCACCCAGCCACTGTCTAACACCTCCCACCATGTCCTTCATTCGAGCAGCAACCCTCACCCGCTCTGTGGTGAGCACTCTGAAATACTGTCACGCTCAATTTTAATCTCCTGCAGGCAACGAACAGCTGCAGACGCTATTCCACCGAAGCTGCTGCGAAGAAATCCTCCAACCTCGGACTTTATCTAGGCGGCGCTGGTCTCGTCGGCCTCGGTACGTATGTCTACATGGGCTTTGGCAAGCAGGAGGCAAAAACTGCTAAAAAGGACCTGAAGACCCCATTCGATACGTCAAAGTTCATCGACCTCAAGCTTAAGAGGGTAGAGCCTTACAACAACAACACCGCAAAGTGAGATCATAAACCGTGCTCTGCAAACCGGGACTCATCTTTGTCTCTCAGGTTTGTGCTTGAGCTCGGCAACGGCGAGGCGTCGCTTCTTCCGGTTACTTCTTGTGTTTACGTCCAGACTCCGGACTTTAAGGATGCCAAGGGCGAACCTATGGCCCGCCCATACACCCCCATTTCAGCGTCTGACTTGGAGGGCGAAATCGTTTTTATCATCAAAAAATACGAGACTGGCAACGTTTCCAAACACATTCACTCTCTCAAGATTGGGGACACTCTGAAAATCAGAGGTCCCCTGGCAAAATGGCCTTGGAAGAGTGATTATGATTTCGACGTACCGCAATGCTTGGATCCTGATCCTTTTTCAGTGAACGAGTTCGAGGAAGTCGGCCTCATTGGTGGTGGAAGTGGGATGTAAGGATGTCTGCCTTATAGTTGACGTCACTCTGAGCTCAAGGCGCCATCACAGTGCTCCACTTTACCAGGTCCTGCAGCATGCACTCGCGGACAACACGAACAAGACAAAGTTCAAGCTTATGTATGCCAATGTCACTGAGCAAGATATCCTCCTTCGTGAGGAGTTCGACGCCATGAAGAAGAAATACCCCGATACCTTTGATGTTGTATATGTCCTTGACAAGGCCGATGCTAACTGGAAGGGTCCTACTGGATACATTGGCACTGATCTCATTAAGCAGCACATTGCTCCGCCAACATTGGGCGAGAAAGTGAAGGTCTTCATCTGCGGTATGAACGCCACAACATTTGAAATGTATCAGCAACTAAATTCCCCGTAGGTCCACCTGGACAGGTTGCCTCGATTGCAGGCCAGAAGTCTGGTAGGGATCAAGGTGAACTGAACGGTATCCTAAAGGAACTGGGTTACACGCAGGATCAGGTAAGCGACTGCAGTACCCAGAAAATTATCAAGCTTTTGACACGATTATTTTTTCTAGGTCTACAAGTTCTGATTAATAGATGTCAAGATAGAGATATCACAACAGCACCTTGTGACTGGGGAGATATACCCATGCTTGCGATTAGATGATATTATGGGAAGGGCTAGCTAGCATTACATAAGCTCTTTCATACGCGTAACCTGACCTGCTGGGCCACTTTGATTTCATCTCCCGTCTTCAAGATCGCGACAACTGGGTGTCTGAATATTCTGTATGGTTCAGATCTAAGCGACTAGTTCGAGTCCTAATTAGCCTGGATAACGAAAAAGCCATCTCATATTGTGTTATTATTCGTGTTGCACGCCCACGGTCCACGGATCATAGTATTCGCGTAGCAGCATGGACAACGACAGCGACAATAACAGCATCAAGTCCGTGCGCAGCCAACGAACTCCCCCGCTCACAGGCGTATCCAAAGCTCCAGGGACTGTACCGCCAGACAGTTTCTACGCGTCTTCCTCGGGCACAGGGCTTAAGCCACCGCCATTGCCTCTGCGCCCGAAGACCAATCTGGGCTCTGCGCACACTAAGGTCAACATCGACCCCCCGCCCACATATGACACTGTATATCGTGAGCCCCAGCTTGTCTCAGAGGACACCATCGGCGACGATCAGGTTCCTGCGCTTATCCCAGCAGAGGACAACCGCAGCTGGCCGGAAGTGCAGCCAAAGTGGACAAACGATAACGACTGGAACAAGGATGATGTATGGAATGGACCGATGCCCTGGGATAGCACATGGGCGGGTGGCACGACGCAGAATGTCGTGGATATTGGCCCTCGGGATCAGGAAGAGGAAACGAACTGGTGGGATGCAGAGATGCGGGATGCGAAAGGCCGTCCAGGGGCGGGGATGCTGCCACCTCTTGTTGCTGAAATGTTGCATAACCCTGAACATTCATTGTTCTCGGTAAGTGTCACCACGCCGGACATTAGGGCACCGACAACTGGCGATGCACCGCCGCCTTTCATTCCTCCGAGTCATGACGAAGTCCTTCGCGCTGTTCCTCACGCCAATACGTATTACTGCAGACGACACCATGGCTGGGTGTTCCTCCTGTGGAAATCATCCAATATCCTTCCTCCCTTCGCAAAATCATTTGACCCCACGCAACATTCACCTCTCCCTGACCAAGAACGTCGTAAACACACCATCTCCTGCGGCGATGACCCCTTTGACAAGTCCAAGAAAACCCATCACTTCCATCTGTACTCAAAGGCTGTCGATTCTAGCCAGCTCAATCCGGCATTCCACCGTGCTCCCTGGGAAATAACCGCGCAGAGGAAACAAAAGCGCCGGAAGATCACTTCTCTCAATCTCGACGACTTCTCGCGCAAGGACTTGGATGACATGATGAACGAGGATCCGCCCGAGAAACATATCGAGGGCGAACTTCTTGATCTTTATGTTTGCTGCCAGTGCTCCGTTTATTGCCTCGCTTCAGACGTCATGCCTGGCGTTATTGCTGTTAAATATGTGGAGGATTTCACGAAGTATAAATTTGAACACCCGGTCGTAGGGAAGCAGCAGCCCGCAGAGTCTGTTGTCAGTGGATGGGAGACACTGAATACGTACGCCTATCAATTCCCTCAGTGATGGCACCTCATCTCTTTCACAGAATCATCGAAAATAAGTTATGGAGAGGCGAGAACCGCCAGCTTCCCATTTCCAGGAAGGCGTTCCAGAACAAGATCGGCTGGTCCCCGACTGCGTGAGAAGCTATTGATCTCTCTCTGTGTTGTTCATTGAAACTCATGGATTATTCACTCGCAGTCGCGTCATCTTCGAGCTGCTTGGGTTCACGGTTCTCACAATAGACGGACCTACGCAGGAGGAGAATCTGATACCCCCAAATACTGAACTCGGCAGTCCGGAAGGCCAAGAGGCACGTCTAAAGCTCCTGCGCGCTTGGGTCGAGATCGGTGCATATCTCGTCGACTACCAACGCCGCTTTAGTAAGACATAGTGTCTGTTCCCTGTACCACTTACTCACGAAGCGCAGCGCCCGCGCTCAAGAGCTACATACTGGAGCCTTCGTACGTCAAAATCGACAGTGCGCGCGAGATGTATCAGCAGGCGATCGGTGCACACCCTGATCAGAGTAAGGATACATTCATTATGTCGTAAGATAGACCTGAGTTGTTTGTACAGTTCCGAGATCGTCTCCGTCATATCCAGTAAGCTCATTGTCGGAGTATGCGCCTCTGCAGCAGACGTGGAAGATTCTAGGTGTAACCCCTACAACATGCTCCCCGGGTAAGCAGTCATTTAGTAAGTCTGCACGGTCTTCTTAACGGCGCGTAGATATCCTCATTTTCGCCTACATGGCACAATGCCGGTGTGATCCTGCTAACACAATCGCTTACTTCACTCACTTCTACGCTGTCGTCGCGGCTATCCAGTCCCTTGATGGCGTCCCGCCTCAAGAGCTGCAGACGGTCGTTTTTGAAGAGCGCTCTCGTGGGCGGTTTACGGAGGAGGATTTGCAGAATGCAGCTTCAGTCCTCGGATTCGGCAAGGACGGCGCGCTTCGTTTGGAGCTTGAAGATGACATCGAAGACGATTTCCTTGCGGAGGCGTGGCGGACAGCTATCAAAAGCGCGTGGCGCGATCCCACAAACTGCACACAACTCCAACGCGATGCGAATGACGCGTTCAGGATAATTGCACAGTCGAGGGGCAGCAAGGGCCTCATGAAGCTGTGGTCGGAGTCGTCGAAGAACCAAATGGACCCTACACGTGCATACTCCGTATTTGAGGTTTCTGCGGATCTGGATGACGAACTTATATTGACGGTATTTATTTTGCGAGTATGCGTATCTCCTTGACTTCATTTGCGCTTCTGACGAATGTCTACAGGTTGAGGAGCAACCGCATCAATCTGACAAATGGCGTGAAGCTCTGAGAACAATCGCAGAAGTAAGGGACAGTAGTCGACTGCGCCATTTCCTTGAAGAAGGCAAAGATCGTAAGCATCCAGATTCACTCTCGAGACCGCATTGAAATCGAGGCGCACTACTAGCTGGAGACATCGTAGCTCCAACGCGTGCCGATCTTCCAAGAGGCCTCAATCAACTCGGAAACACCTGCTATTTGAACTCGCTGCTGCAGTATTTCTACACGATCAAGGAGCTTCGAGAAGCGGTCGCTAGCATGGCCAACATTGACATGAAGGCCCTCGAAGACGAGAAATACTCGGAGGATGACCTAAAACGGCATCGTGTTGGTGGACGGCTGATCACGCGGCGCGAGATCCTGCGATCCAAAAAATGTATGTCTGTCATCCAACTCCACATGCAAAGCTAAAGTCATCGTAAATTCTAGTTGTTAGTCAGTTGGCAGATCTATTTTGGCAGCTCCAGTATTGTGAGAACCAGGCTGTGACGCCGACTATCGATCTTGCGAAGCTAGCACTGGTAACTTCAAGAGATGAAGAGGAGGAAGAAGCCGACAGAGGCGGCACTGACTCCTCGAATGATACGGATGCGACGCTTGTTGAGGATGGACCTGTGCGATCATCGCATGACTCGAATAGTTCCGTTCTTGGGAAGCGTCCACGCGACGAGCAACGTGTGGACATGGACGTCGATGCACCCACGTCTCCCATTACAGAGGATAAGAATGGGTATGTCGTGGTGTCCAAGCCATGTCCATCTCGCGGATCCAAGTCCCCTCGCCTGAATGGTGAAAGCTCGTCGAGTACGACGCCGCTGCCATCCAAACTCCCGGATGCAGAAATACAGAACCATGAGAACTCGCAGGTCGAGGAACAGAAGAAACCCCCGCCACTGCCTACACGCAAGCCTACCCAGTCAGATTCAGTTATGATGTTTGGTAAGGTACAACTTACTGAGAGCGAGTCCGCGTCTGAATGTTTGTTTAGGGAAGCAGCATGACGTTTCTGAGTGCATGGACAATTGCATGTTCCAGATTGAAATCGCTCTTCTGAAGTTCGACGTGCTGGATGACACAGACGATCAGAATAGTGTTGTGAAGAGGTAAGTGCTTCAAATTTTATCGCGCGCATTCATGAACCGTGGTTGCTAGGCTTTTCTACGGCAAACTACGGCAAAGACTTACACGAGTCCCCGACCAGCGGCGCCTGGGATCTTTGACACACGAAAAGGAAGACATCTTCTCGCATCTTCCTGTGAATGTGGCCGATAGCGGGTTTGATATCTACGATGGCTTAAGTGGTTACTTTGACGATGTCGTTGATTATGAAGGCGAGAAAGCAAGAATGGAGGTGACGCTGGTCGATCTACCGCCATTATTACAGATTCAGCTTCAGGTAAGGACCTGTTACTCGGGTAGCTCTGTGATATATCTGAATCTGCCA
Source organism: Rhizopogon vesiculosus (assembly GCA_001882365.1). Classification (NCBI taxonomy): domain Eukaryota; kingdom Fungi; phylum Basidiomycota; class Agaricomycetes; order Boletales; family Rhizopogonaceae; genus Rhizopogon; species Rhizopogon vesiculosus. The sequence goes on from LVVM01001658.1 coordinate 14,897, forward strand.
CCAGCGGGTGCAATTCAACAGAGAGACCCTCCAACCATATAAATCGCAATCCTATGTCAAGTTTGGTGAGACGATATATATGGACCGGTTTCTTGATTCCGCAGACCCTGGGAAAGGGGCTAGGTCGAAAGAGATACAAGCGAATTTAAACACGCGACGGGAACGTCTGCGCTTGCTAACACAGGACAAGGTGAGGACTCTGTACAAGTTCCTGTTATTTGACCTAAAAGAGTACCTCAGCACGCACCTTTCCCTGCCTCGCTCAAGAACACCGTTGAATTTTTGTCCAAGCAAGAAACGCTTATTGTCTCAGAGGTTGACGAGGAGCTTGTCGCGAATCTCAACTCCGAGCCAGAGATCATCGAGGCTGAGATTGCCGAACTCAAGGACACGATATCGAAGCTGAAGGAGGAATTGGAGAATGTTTGGAAAGACGATACATCAGTTGCATATGAGCTGACTTCGGTCTTCATACATCGTGGCTCATCACCATCATTTGGACACTATTTCTTCTATTCTCGACATTTACCGGAACAACCTGATAACTGGTTTAAGTACAATGACCATCAGGTGACAGAGGTGTCGAAAAATGAAGTCTTGGCTGACACTACAGGGTCTACTGCCAATCCGTACTTGGTGAGTACACCTAGGTACCGTTCCTGATATGATTGATTAACCCGCCGTCTAGCTTGTTTTCGCAAAGAAGGACCGGGACGTTGTTCACACTGTAAACCGTTTTGACCCGATGAGTTTAGATTGATTCATGTAATGCTGATATCCTACGATTCCTCCGTATGATACACCGTGTTGATTTTCCATCCGATCCGTACAATTTTGTCATGACCTTGAAATTGGACTGCATTGCTTATGATGAAATGATTCATTCAAATTTGGAGGGCTGTGAGTACCGACACCCCAATATTATAGTCGCAGAGGCCAAAGCTTTGGGCACGTTAAGTTCATTGGCGGAGAAGTGCGTAATGCTTGAATTAGCCATGTCCTGGAGTCTGAAGACGATATTCATGATCAGGCTAAGCTGTATTTAATTCCGTGGAACTTGGAGCTTGTCTAAGCGCCTTATGTCAAGATATCAATATCTGGATGACCAATCCTTCAAAGTCCGACACTTGAACACAAGCATCCAACTCGAATGTTTCTAGAATCTCTATTGCCAGACATCTGATGAGGGGATTCAGAAAAGAACATATCTGCAGATATCCGCATGATCATCAAATCACGCCAATACTCCGAGTCGTGCTCCATTTGGTACAGTACTATTTGAAGTCTATGACATTTTGACATGCACCCTGCGCCCGCAGGGCCACGCCTCATTAATCTCCCTTAGGCTGACCAAGGAATACGGTCGTTCCTTCTGTATGCGCATCATTATGATTCAGAAGCTCGGAGGGCTAGCGGCAGACCAATGATGAATAAGACAGCCGTTCCTTCTTAGCGGGCACCAATTTACTCAAGCGCAAAAGATCGGTAGCGCAGGCCACTCTCAGCGCATGGCGCATGTGCCACAGGGACTGTGGTAAGTTAGGTCCATCTGGATCAGTTAGCCTGAACGTGTTGACATACATAATTAAGTATGTGCCCTCTGAGACTGACTGAACTCTTTCTCCCACTAGTAGTTCACGTGGAGTCGCATGTTGATTATGTAGCCATTACTCGGGTGACCATTGCCAGGGCCTTACGGTTGCTTGGAATACTTAAGCTCATCTGGGGTACGAGCATATGTCCCATCCCTCGCCTTCTTGAACCTCTGTTGTCCATGTCATCGCCCATCACCTTTGAAGAGACTGTGAACGTCTACGAAAGTACCTTTCAACCTGTCAAAATCACCGCTGTCCAAAATCCGCTTTGCAAGAATGAGCACGAAGACCAATCAGATGCGTCTGATTTCCCCGACGGTGGTCTTACAGCTTGGGGCACAGCTCTAGGGGCGTAAGTATTTTAGTTATATATTGCTGCATACATCATCAATCACCTTCAAGATTCTTGATCCAATTCTGTGGCTTTGGGTAATATTTGCTCAGCACTGGGGAAAGGCCACTAATCAAATTCCAGATATTCCGGCGCTTATGGCGTCTATCAAGGTAAGATCTCTTAGTTGTCTCGCAAAACGAGTGGATAGTCACGATATACATACAGACTTCTACACTCAAACTTACCTGACCAATGCCACTCCGTCTGCGATCGCGTTAGTAAGCTCTGCACGCGTGTTGTTTCTAGGGTACACATGCTTCTAACCTCTACCGTGGTATAGCTGGATAGGAAGTGTCAATGGATTCTTGATATTATCAGTCGGTCTTGTGTCAGGAAGGATGCTTGACCGAGGCTTATTGTGTGTGCAAGTGGTCCGCATGAAAGATGTCCCTGATCAAACATTCAGTTATCATTTGATGATAATCGGCTGTCTTCTCCAGTCATTCTTCCTCTTTATGCTGTCCCTAGCGAAACCAAATGGATACTATCAAGCAGGTCTTGTTTCTATCTCTGTATTGCTTCATTGACGATATTGTTAGATCTTCCTCACTCAAGGTATCGGTTCCGGGGTTGCGATAGGCCTTACGAATATTCCATCCATCGCTGTAGTATCTCACCACTTCGAGCGACGCAGATCTTTCGTGATGGGACTTGTCGTTGCGGGTGCATCACTTGGTTCAATCTTTCACCCAATCATGCTCAACAACTTTATCAACGGAAGATTTGGCTTTGCAAACGGTGTCCGTGCGAGTGCGGGAATGGTCAGCGGTCTGCTTTTCATAGCATGTCTCCTCATGCGAACAAGGCTTCCACCGCAACCAAAGGCCGTGAGCTACACTCGTGTTCTCCGAAACTCTTTGACAGATCCTGCTTATGTTTGTGCGTGTGTATGGTGAGCAGATCAATACCTATTGACCTGAATGTCCAAGTTACTTTCACTGCCTAGGATGGCTACTTTCGAAGTCGGGTTTTCATTTGAAGCCTTTTATCTCCAATTAGACTCTACCATGCACGGTCTAAGCAACAGATTTTCGTTTTATTCAGTATGCGCCCGGAGATTGATTTATAGAGAGTCGCTCACCAGCTTTCAAAGCTCGCAATCCTTTACTTTGGTTCTTTCATTGGAGGACTTACTGCGGGTGCTGTGTCTGCGTATGCGGGAGTCCCAAATACGGTCGTCGGCGCCTCGTTGATATCCTCCGCTATAATATTTGCAATGATTGGCTTGCGCTCAGTGACTAGTGTGGCACTGATAGGTATTAGCTATGGTTATTTTGCTGGAGTCTGTGCGTGTAGGCGTTAACGATCCTCCGATGCTTACCAAGTGTCAACCCCAGGCATAGCAATGATGGTCCCATTGATATCACATCTGACTCCCGAAATTTCAGACCTTGGGTAATCACTTGATGTATACCTTTAATTTAATCTGACGGTCTCCTCTAGTGTTCGGATTGGAATTTCGTTTGCAATAACTAGTAAGTCCCGGAACATAGGTTTGAACCCGTTGACGTCCTGACATTCGTAGGCATCGGTTTCCTCGTGGGCATGTGCACTATTTACTTTTTCGACCGTCACTCAAGGTCAGTTTAGGTACGCCGATTTGCGGAGCTTTCCTGTCCTGGAACTATGTTTGGTGGAAGCCTGTTGTCTTTGCTGGGGTAATTATATCTTGTCGAGCGGGTCGTTTATTTTTGTTAAGCTGACGCTATCTCCAGAGCGTCACAATTTGCGGGAGCATCATGTTCACATTTATGCAATTCTTCTTGAAGATTCGTCAAAAGACTGCCAGAGTCTGCTCCAAGGAAGCTAGTATCTAGTCGTCGAAATCCAAGAATCATGTATCCCTCTCATTGTCATGTACCGGCGTTCATGTAGATGATACATATCTCTACATATCGGGTAACTCATCATGTTTGATTCATTTGGTGCTTGCGGACTCGGATACTATGTACACATTGAAGTCAAGCACTGTCTGTTTATACTACACATAATACCAATTGACATACATATTACATGCTAGCATTGTTGATCACAACGCTTCAATAATCATCCGTACATTTTTACCTGACACTGATGACACTTTTCCCGACTGCATTCCAATTAACCTGATTGTCAAACTCAGATGCTGGCCACCGACTGCCAGTGTTCGCTAAGTTGCCATGCTTCACGACTAATATTAATGGCTAGTCTTTCACTTGGCTCATCAATGGACGCACATCTGAATTTATTGGTATGAATGCACGGACAATGGCTGCCAGGTATGAATGCTCGGTTGTGATGTCATCGTGAACGACTGCGATAAGGAGCACAATAGATTATCATGAACGGACAACATTATGATCAATAAAATGGCATTACCACTCGCTCCAGAGACTACCTCCCTAGAGTAGGCCCACTGGGATTACTCTCGCTTGATATCACTGCCACTTGTTCTGCTTCTACTGTGATCGTCGTCTCATTCTCCGGGATTCTCTCCTCATCATGCGGCTCGAGTGATGTCAAGAGATTGTCTAAAGTGCCCAATAGCTCGTCCAATCTCCCTTCAACACCTTTGGCTACGCCGTCAGCACTCTCCAGACGTGCCAAGATTTCCTTCAGGTCATCTGTTTCATTACTGTCGTCCAATGAGCCGTTTGATATTAGAGCACTCAAATGAGTAATGTCTGCTTCAAGACTGTCGTCTAGTCTGTTTGAAGGAATGTTGTGTCCATTGTCGGCAGTGTTATTGTTGGACATGATGATGGATCGATTTCAAGTGTTTCTGATGACTGTATGCCAGAATAAGGCTAAGGAACGGCCCGGCATCTCGGCACCGACTCTTGTCACTACTAACCTCGATGAGCTCGCAAGCACAGACCGTTCAGTCACTGCTCAAATCTTTCCCGCAGCGGCCGTTCGATCAGAAAATCTTGCGTGAACTAGTGGGGGAAGAGGTCCAGAAGTTCCAAGGCAAGTCCTCTCCAGAGAACCTCAAAAGTCAATGGGAGTTTCTCCTCAAGAACGAGGTGTTCACCCTAGCGGTACGTGCTCGTGTTCTTCGCTCAGGACATTCGTGAACAATGCTTGCGACAGGCAACTGAGGGTAGTGCATTGAAATGCGATAGCATCTCATACTATGATGGTCTTCGCGACAGACTTGACTTGGTGCTGACATTCACCGAATACGGTTCGTGCTCTCTAACTATACTCTGTAGACAAAGTGCTCACTTGATTTCACACAACAGACGCATGCGAGGCAACGTTTCCTTTTACTGTCCTTCAGGACCTTCTCGAAACACAGACCATCACTTCTTGCTCGCAAATATTCTCTTGGATCGAGTCGAGTGCTGCTCGACTCACCAAGGACATGATTCCGCAGAAGGGCAAGGCCCTCATATTGCTGCGCACACTTAATGATCTGCTACGCCGGCTTTCAAAAATGGGCCCCACGACGATATTTTGCGGTCGTATATTAACCTTTTTGAGTGGCGTTTTCCCGCTGGGAGAAAGAAGTGGCGTCAATTTGCGAGGAGAGTACGGGCCCATGTGGGAAGGAGTCAAGGACGTAGAGAAAAGGGATGAGGATGTTGCGATGGAGGCTGCTAAGGGTCCTGAGAATGGTGAAAAAATGGAGGTGGACGGAGGAAAGAAGGATTCTGTAGACACTAAAGAAAGGGATGGTATGTCAGAGTCCTTTCGTTGTGTTTTGCAGCTCATGTTATTCTCAGGTTTCTACACCACATTCTGGTCCCTCCAGCTGCCTTTCTCCCGACCTCCACTGTTTGCCTTCCCCAACACATTGGGAGAATTCAAGGATGCTGTGGACAAAGTTCTACCCGTTATCAAGGAGGCAACCACGAAGGAGCGCGCCATGATGGGCAATAGAGGCGCCAGCGGTGCAAGCAGCAGCCTAAAGCGTAAACGAGAGCCAGAGTTGGGCGAAGCAAGCAATAATAGCGAATACTTCTTCGCAAAGTTCTTAACAAGTCCCGAACTTCTTAACCTAGAGGTACATATGCGTCCTTTTTTAACATGTGAATCACTGAGTTTCGTAGATTGCAGACACCCATTTTCGTCGACAAATGCTTTTCCAACTCCTTATCCTCCTTCACCATCTCTTGTCGTTCACACGAGCTTCAAAGGCTATGTGGTGTACACCCAGGAACAGATCTCTCCAGATGGACTTTACACTTGAATCTGCGGATGCTCAGTGGGTCAGTGACACAATTGCAAAGGCCTCTGCAGAGCTGCGCTCCACAGCTCCCAACGGCCCTACGTTTGCCGATACTGTGAATGTCATTCTCGACCGAGAAAAGAACTGGGTGAAGTGGAAGAATGACCTTTGTGCACCTTTTGATCGGGAACCGTGGTCAGCTGACGTTGATGGCAAAAAAGTAGGGATGGAGGAGGCGACGAGGGAAGCTCGATCGAGGAGAAGAGAGAATCCTGAGCCGTGGCAGTGGAATCTCGGGTCTGAGTCGCTGACGGAGATATGGGAGATGGGGTACAGTGATCTGTCTGACTTGCAGAATCCATTCCAGTTGAGGTCTTCCTATCTTTATTTAATGCACCGGTGCTGACAATCTGCCTACATAGACCGGGTGATGTTAAGGATTTCGTGAAGAAGGTCAAGCAAGAAGACGCTCGTATTGAAATGCGCAGAAAGCAGCTCATGAAGAATGCCGAACGCTTGGCCCAAGCGCGAGCCAAAGCTGCTGCTGCCATTGCTGAGTCTACTGGTCCAAGCACTGCAACGCAAGAGACGCCAGCTCCCGCACCGACCCCGATACCTGCGGCTGAAACGAAAGTGGAACCACCAACAACTTCGCTCCCTGCTTTGTTAGCAGTACCAGGTATCCCCAGCTCGCCTTTGCATCCATCCCTTCCACCAAAGCCTGGTTCATCTCCTATAAAACCATTGACAGAGGCAGGTGCAACGAGTCCTCCATCTACTGCCGCTCCTGCCCCACCATCTTCAATGATAGCAGCACCTACGCCAACTCCAGCTGCTGCCTCTGCCTCCGCCTCTACCTCAGAAACCATCTCTGCCGCTGTTCCATCACCCGCTCCTCCTCTCACTGACGACCAGATAACTCGATTTGAAGAGGTGCAGATCGCAGTCATTTTTTTCCCACAATGCCGCTGATATATTTGAGTAGAATAAACAACGTTGGTCATGGCTTGCATTGCGCACAGCACGAGATCAATATCTGCAACATTTTGGCAAAATTGGTACTGGAGACGTTGTTTTGCTTGCCAATGAGATTGAAGCGGAGAAGGAACGGGAGAAGAATCAAAAGACACAGAAAGCCGAGGAGATGATACCCACTCTGTCCGCACAAGGAAACGAGGACCGCAAAGCCGGGAAGGCAGGTGATACCTCGGGGACTGCAGTGGCTCAACTAGAAGTGGAAGGGGATGTGAAGATGGAAGATCGATAGTGCACGGAATACGATCCGGACTACAAACTGGGATGTGTATATATACAGTCAATTACTACATGCACCTACTAGTTTTTTTATATCGTACTTTAGCCATGAACTGTCTCTGGGGAAGACTGTCCGGACTGCTCTCACTACCTTGCACAGCCGAGCTGCCATTATTCGGATGAATTATTTATGTAGCATTCCGTAAGCTCAGTTTTCAGTTCATCTACTTCGACGATGTCTACACCCACCGGCTTGCGAGTGCGTACTCATAACAGCCGTGCTGTTCCTTTCGGATACTCATGTTTTGTCCTTAAAGCGTGTTCTAGTCACTGGTGGAGCTGGGTACATCGGTAATTTCGGAGGGCACATCGTCCCGCTCGCGTTTTGACCGAACTTTTAACCAGGTTCACATGTTGTCTATGCTCTGCAGCAGACCAGAAGATACAAAGTCGTCTCTGTCGACAACCATCACAACTCCTTCCCCGCGTCCCTCATTCGCGTTGCTCAACTTGCTCGAGATGCACTCCCCGAAAACCCGTCGGAGGCAGACAAGGAGAGTGCGGAAATCGATGCATTCCAGTGCGACTTGACTTGCCCGGAGCAAATCAAGGATATTTTTGAACGCTATGGCAAAGGTGGAATCTGGGGCGTCGTCCACATTGCTGTCAGTATGGTTCCATTCATGCGTGTCGAGCTCTACCGAATAACAATTTTCCAGGCATACAAAGCGGTCGGCGAGTCTGTTGAGATACCCTTGACATACTACACGAACAATGTGGCTGCTACGGTGTCGCTACTGCAGATCATGTCTGACTTTGACTGCACTCGCATTGTCTATTCATCTTCTGCTACCGTCTACGGAACACCCCCTGTGATCCCAATTCCCGAAACGACACGTCTCAAAGCGGACAGCCCTTACGGCAAGACCAAGGTCATGTCTGAGATGGTCATCGATGATTTGTGCCATGGTAAGTGTTCCTTGTTGTACCTGGGTTCTCATCAAGAACCCCTTCAGCCGAACCGGACCGATGGCGAGCCATCTCGCTTCGTTACTTCAAGTGAGCGTCTTCTTCCTGCCCTAAGATCTTCACTGACGCTGACCTGTCTACAGTCCCGCCGGCGCGCATCCCTCGGGGCTGATTGGTGAGGACCCTCGTGGTCGCCCGGGGAATTTGCTGCCTTTGCTAGCACATATGGCCATTGGCCGAGTGGACGATGCGACTCTAAAAGTGTTCGGAAACGACTACCCCACTCCGTGGGTTTGTTTAATGCCTGTGGTTGATGTTTGAGGCTCATGAAAGTTTGCAGGGACGGTACTTGCGTCCGAGACTACCTTCACGTACTTGATTTGGCCTCTGGACACTTGCTCGCTCTTGATGCCCTTGAGCCTGAATCTAGTGTCTTCGATAACTGCCCAGATGATGCACGCTACAAGGCATACAACCTAGGGAAAGGGAAGGGTATGAGTGTCCTCCAGATCGTTGAGGCAATGCACAAGGCCACAGGATTCGATTTCAAGTATGAGATTATTGGAAGACGGTAAGTTCATTATTTGCGTACCCCAGTCATATTTTGTTTACCAGTTCTCAACCCAGCCGCGGCGACGTTCCCGATCTTACTGCCGATCCCGCGTTGGCCGAAATGGAGCTAGGCTTCAAGGCACCCCAGACCCTCGAGGTTATGTGCCGAGATTTATGGAACTGGCAGACGAAAAACCCTCAAGGATATACCCAACAATAATTTAGTGACGAGTTTATCTACGGACTTCTAATAGTGGACACATAGATGAGAGAGCTTACTATAAGATACCTGCCTCTAGCTTCCTTGGCAATGATGATGGATGAACCCGTACCACTAGTATATATTATCTCCTGCTGTGTACGGGATGTTGAAGTACTGAATATCATTCAGCACGGACAACCTGGTTCGTTCCTTCACCATCCTCTCTCTACATTCCAGCGCTTCATCTATGTCCATAACTCCATCTACTTCATTGAGAACTTTGTCAATAAGTTCCACAGGAAAGATTCCACGGGTCCTCGTCTCTAGACTCGATCTCGTCCAGGCCTTCTGTTGGGGAGGGACTGCCTGTGTGGATACCAACGGAGCGATGCTGGGATCTACCAAGTACAGCCCAATGATGCGTTGGTGGCCCTCCTTTGATGGATCAGTCAATGAAAATGGCGTGAGGTGGTATTGATAAATATTCGGAAACGCGATGCATAGTCCCTGGCGAAGTGAGACAGAGCCGATGTACTGGTGGCATGGATCCCCTGTCTGCAACCCCCAAGTCTTGATTGTCATGTCCTGGTGGCCTCTGCCGGGAAATACAGGCGGCGTCTTGACTGCCATGCGAAATTCAATCGAGCTACCTGTGATATTATCCTGAAAACGGTTCAGCATTTACAATAACGAAGTCAGGAAATGCCATACACATGACGAGTTATAAAGGACACAAGCGACGATGCTTTCATTTTTCATGCCCTCCACACGCCATTGAGAACCCTGGAAGGAAGGACCACCCGGTTTCTACATGAATTTGACTTTAGAGAGATAGTAGCCTGACAAGAAGAAAATCATACGATGCAAATCTCGTACACGTGAATTATGACCTGGAGTGTCATCCCCTCAAGTCGCACGATATTTGGGCGCTCTTCGAGCCCGCCTGGGTAACCAGTGGTCGGGATATCAGGCTCCATGGACCGGCGTATGATCCACTGCCGTTTCTTACTCTCGAACGCAGACCAATCCACGATGTCACCGGAGAAATCTGGAGGCTCTGGCTCGTCCCACTCCGCCACTGACGGACCCTGGATACGCTCTCTGTGTGGATTGTCCGCATGCAAATCCGTGAGGACGTGCTCGAACATGGGAACGCACTTCGAGATCAATTCATCGAAGTGGCGATAGAGCGCAGAGTGACGTGGGTGGATATTATTTATATATGAGAGAGCTCTCGCTGTGCCGCCCTGCGAGACAAGGAAATCGCAGGGCAAACATGCGTATTCATGTGAGAGGAAGTCCGTGGTCCGATCTATAGTGCTGGGTGCTGGCTCGGGACGAAGAAATCCTTCCCTAGCTGGCTCGTAAGCCAGTGTCCCACCGTAGATGAGGGGATACAAGTATGGATCTATGATGTGGCGCGTTAGCTCATCTCCCTCACGATGTACCAGTTTGTCTGGAATTGTTTCCAGAAAGCGAGAGAGCTGACGATTGAGCTTCGTGCGCACTAAGTTGTCAAGAATTGCTTCAGACTCCCAGATCCGCTCAAAGCAAGAAATCTGGCTGTTTACACGTGAGAATGGCTTGGATTAACGTTCAAGCGATGACCTGCCAATTGTTCTGCTTGTCGCGGAGGCTTGCATAACCCTGCAATTCCTCCAGAACATATTCGACCTATCAGGAAGCGAGAAAACACGATGACGTCTTCTCACAGAAATTCAACCAAGTTTACCGACCTGCTGAGGAGTCAACCAGACTCTGAAGTCATGACTTGGTGCGCGCACAGCGATAGGCTCGGCGAGAGCTTCGGCGGCCCACTGAGCACGGACGTCTGGACATTGAAATAAAGTCCACCAGCCATCTTGACGCCGTATATATCTCGAAAGCTCCGACATAGCCAAGTCTACCACCTGTGTGTTGACTTAGGACTTATCATGTGAATGAGTTAAGTCTACTCACCGTTCTGGCGGCATCACCGACTCCTCCCTGAACCCTTGCGCCATTAACAAAAGGGTGGCGAAAAGGCCTGAAATCACCCTTCGTCTCTCCGGTCATGCGAGAATTGTAGTAGCAAGAGAATATACATGTCACTCCCACTGTACCGTCTTGTACTGTTTGCTGTCTAGACTCTCCCACTCAGACTTCCTGTTGTGAAGCGCCTCGGTTAACGATCTTGAAGTAAATCCCAAATCAGTCCGTTATGTAATCGAGATTTGACCTGGATCGGGCACTTACTTGTCGTCACAACGAACAACGAGCACAACGCAAGCTACATCCTCCTCACACCAGATAAATCTTGCGATGGTAAGTCACAGCGCTGAAACACATTGGTTTTGTCTTACCTTACTTTCTGCCCAGTCGTCTGGTTGGGAAATCCGCATGTCCAACTCGAAGGGTATACCATACTACTTCAACGCTACTACCAAGGAATCGAGCTGGGATGCACCCTCAGAGCTCTCGGATGAACAGATCAAGTCCCTTCCCGGGGCACATCACTTGAGTAGTGGTAGCAGTGGAGGTGTTGAGACAATCACTGCCAGTCATCTGTTGGTGAAGCACAAAGACAGTCGGCGGCCATCGAGTTGGAAGGAGGTGTGTATGCATCTGCCTTCCAGAAGGGGACAGGCTTGACGTGATATGCTCCTAGGCAAACATTACGCGCACTAAGGAAGAGGCTATTGAAATTCTCCGAGGATATCAAGCTCAGTTCGGTGACTCCCGCGAAAAGTTCGAAGAGTTAGCAAATCTCCATTCCGATTGCTCGTCGCATTCGCAGAAGGGAAACCTGGGTCCATTTGCGAAGGGCCAGATGCAGAAACCGTTTGAAGAGGCTGCATTTGCTCTGCAGGTCGGAGAGTTCAGCGACATCACTAGCACAGACAGCGGCGTGCACATCATTTTGAGGACAGCATAGTGTTAGGGAGTGGTGAAGATGCGAATGAAGTATTGTTTGTAGGTCTACTGGATTTGTAGCATTGAGCATAATATCGCGTTTGAAGTACCGCGAGTCTGGCTGACTCTGATTTCAAAGGCTCAGCAAGGTCAATTCTCACAAGCTATAGTCGCCAGCTCACACCAGGCTGGCCTAGCACACTCTAGACTGTGACCTCCAGAAGAGACGAATTTTAAGACATGAATTTCAATTTTTACAAGACTTTAGAAATTCTCGACCTTTGGTGTCTGGACACCTCTTTCCTTATCGTAAAACATCCTTGAACCCTTTACTTCCGTACCAGTAGCATACATCAACTAAACAAATATCCGTTCCGAGGAAACAACTTTTGACGCCTCGAGGAATGGAGCTCGTCCGCTTCTTCCTGGTCATGAGTCGTTCGTCTTATTGTATATATATAAAGTATGGCTGGAAGTTACTCAGGCTGGAGGTTTACTTGCACAGCTCCCACATCAATCATTTTCGCCCCATTTTCCCACGTCTTGCGTTGTTGGTCTACGTGTCTATGCCAGCGAGACAGACGGTAGTTGTCACAGCTGTCATATTCCAAAGTACGGCTTTCACCATCTTGAGCGGTAGCGCATCTCCTAACATACAGTGGTTTTACAGAGCTTGCACCCATCGTAACGACGACAACGCAGTAAAATGTCATATAATCAAACGCTACCAACTTTTTCGGCCCAAGGTCTTGCCACGTTGCAGATCTACTGGGTCCCGATCGCTCTTCTCTTTGCGCCCCTTCCATATCTGATTCTATCGCATTGGAACAAATCCAAGACAGCAGGTACGCTTTGTTCCTCGATGCTTTGGTCCCTTTTGGGAAGGCAGTTGAAAACTTTCTCCTTTTGGCGCCTTTGGCGTGTCCAAATGAACTTGGTGGCACAATTTAACTATCTAACTTGGTGTCGTCGTGTATAGGTGGTAGTAGTGCCCCAGATTACTCCAAGTTTGATACTGCAAATATACGCGTAACGAAGATCCTCATCCACCCCATCAAGGTGGGTGACGTCACTAAAATTCTCGCCTTACAGTGTTCATTTTGTAGAGCTGTAGGGGTATTTCTGTCCCAGAGGCAAGGTATACACTGGAAGGATTGGAAGTCAGTATATCGATATACTCATAATCATCATTAACTGTGCAGTAGAATGATCGGCGATGGTGTATAGTAAGGGCAGACAATAATGTTGTCGTGACTGCGCGAGATGTGCCTAAGGTACGTCCTATGTCGTCAGTGGCGTCTAGACGCTGTGATATCTTTGCACAGATGGTTCTTATAATCCCTCGTATCATTCCGGACTCTCCCTGTCAAAAGAACGGCCGGCTCGAGATATCTTTTCCGGAGGAGTCCGTCTGTGAGGCATTCTCCGTACCATTACATCCCACTGAGGAAACACTTCTGAGTTGGCAGAGGTAAGTACAGTTGTGTGTCATTACGGCCCGACCTCCTTCAATTATGTATCTAGCATCGATATTTCGCTATGGTCCAAGAATGACATTGAAGGATACGTATGTCAGACCAACACAGGAAGGTCACCCTCAGAGATACTTTCGCAATATGTGGGGTTTCCGGTTCTCTTGGCTATGAAGGGCCCGCGCCCGCGGATCTGTCCCCCCACACTGCGCTTTCCTAAACTAGATGCACCCTCCTATTTTCAAGATGGGTATCCTTTACTGGTTCTCTCCGAGGAAAGTGTTGCGGCCATGCAGGAGCGTGTCCGAGGCATGGTAGGCATCCAGGGCGTAGAGGAGAAGTGGTCCAACGATACTCTACAGGTGGAAAGGTAAACCTATCTCTATTCCATCCGAATAACATGCTGGGTCTATTTGCTCACCTTGCTTATTCTGTCCCTGAAGGTTCCGCCCAAATATAGTGTTCAAGGGAGCTGGCGCACCCTTCATCGAGGATGTACTCACTGAGTTCGCGGTCGATTGTCATCGCGAGAGTGTCGGCGACTCGCCGATCATTAGGCTTGTTTCTAAGTGTACTCGTTGCATGGTGCGAATCCCGATTGGTTTCCCTTTAAATAGGTGCTGACCATTTGGACATGCTTGTGTCATAAATATGGCTTTCTCAGCTGCCCAATGTACACCCCGAGACTGGTGTGCGTGATAAGGCGGTGCCAATGAAGGCGCTGATGAAGTATCGCAGAGGCCTAGATCCTGAACAGCCCTCGCTATCATGTATGGGCTGCAATGGCGTTCCCACCGCAGATGGCGTGGTGAAGGTCGGCGACTGGATCCACGTGCGAAAAATGGGATTTGTATGATTTGAGCTGTTGCAGCCTTGGTCATGCTTTATAATTTTCATCGCTATCTACATACATATCACATAGACTCATTGGCTTCAACGCCAAGCAAGGAATTTATTTGGATCACATGGAATGACTGCGGTGGTGATAATGTAATGTCACGCGTTATGATGTACTCTTGGCTGTGTTGGTGAGCGCAGCTCCGCAGAGCTCCGTGCGACTCAAAAGGGGTTGTGAATCAAAGGGTCTGATGAGCAGGCGTGAGATGATACTACGTGGCCAAGTGACAAGGCAGGCTCCAAACCGGATGAATCGCGTTGACATTGTGTCATGTCAATACGCTGCCAGAGATGCAGAGGAGGTCAGACAACGCCCATCCTGTGATGCTGCTACGATGGATTCGGAGGTGAGTTTAATAAAACCCGGCAAGGCACGGGGGATGCATGGACATGTCACGAGAACCAGGGGGGAGAAGCCAGGGTAACGTTTGCTTATTTGGGGATTTCAAGCAAAGCGATTGGTCTCGACCTGATGACTGACATTGTACACGTTGGATACCGTAGGATATCGTAGACAAGCGTAGACACTCACAGCGCCGCTGGCTGCAATCCATCAAAATTCCCTGTTTTGTATCGCGGGCCAAGGGGCCCGGCGGTTGAGAAATCCATGTCAACTTCATTACGAACTTTTGCTTAACCTTTAGTTTCCGTAGTCACCCTCCAATTCCAGTTTCCTACCGCCATCATCATACTTTCTTCAACAGAGCTCGTTGCCCGAGCTCTGAACTATGGCGATAGGGAAATGGAACCTTTTTGGACAACCTGTACAAACCACCACCGACAATCCTGTCCCGCAACCATTGCCAATTCCATCTGCGGACGCAAAGCAGTTTGGTCTGGAGAATGTATGTCTGCTTCCCACTCTCTTCCCCCTACAGATCCTCATGACCATCATTTTTGAAGTTTGGCAACACCTGGTACGTCTGACTTCGTTCCCACACCCCACCCGCTGCTGACGACCCGCAAGTTATGTCAACTCCGTTCTACAAGCCTTGTATTTTTGCAGTCCCTTCCGAGACCTTGTCATTCAGCATGTAGATCCGTACGCCACCATCCAAACAGCCCTGTCTTCGCAGTTCACCCCCACTGCCACACCTACTTCCCCAACCGTTGCCGGCCGTCGGAAGCAACCAGAGCACAAGTCCACACAAGTACAAGACTCTGCACAACCAAACGATGTTGCGAACCCCCCAACCGCCCCGACCCCTTCCGCCCCACGGACGTTGCTTTCTGCACTTCGCGCGCTGTATATCCACATCTCCCAGAACCCAGCTGACAAGGGCACCATTGCACCCCGAGCATTCATAGAGAAGCTCAAGGAATTGAACGAGGCTTTTAGAAATACAATGCACCAGGATGCTCATGAATTTTTAAACTACCTTCTGAACAAGATTGTTGAGGAAATAGAAGAAGCAAAGAAGCTCCCGCATGTTTCTATGGACGATTGTGCGTAAAAGATTTAGAGCACCCGTTTCCACTGACACTATATTTGCAGCCGCCCATTCGGTTAAATCTTCATCTACCGTATCACAACCGTTGGTTATGACGGCGAGCACGTCGAGCTCAAGCAATTCATCGACGGGAACTACATTCATACATCAGATTTTCGAAGGTATACTGACTAGCGAAACTCGGTGTCTGACATGCGAGAACGTGTGTTGCCTAACTAACTTGGTCGCTGAGCTTACTGACCGCGCACAGGTATCTTCACGTGACGAATCATTCTTGGACCTCTCCATAGATATCGAACAGAACTCGAGCGTCACAGCATGTCTTCGACAATTCAGTGCAAGCGAAATGCTCTGCCAGAAAAATAAATTTTTCTGTGATGGATGCTGCGACCTTCAGGAAGCGGAAAAGAGGTATATAATATCTGCCTACCCAGATACGATGCTGAGATCACCTCAGGATGAAGATAAAGCGACTTCCCAATGTTCTCGCTCTACATCTCAAGCGCTTCAAGTATCAAGAAGATGTACAAAAGTACATCAAGCTGGCTTATCGCGTTGCGTTTCCTTTTGAGCTCCGCTTATTCAACACTATCGATGACGTTGAGAACCCTGATCGACTGTATGAACTCTTCGCCATAGTAGTTCACATTGGAAGGTACGTCCGTCGTCTCGTGTGATGCTCATTATCTGTAATCGCTGCTGACACGCTTATCTTCCCTGTCTCCTTTCTGATAAATATAGCGGACCAAACCATGGCCACTATGTCAGTATCATTAAGACGATGGGTTCCTGGCTTGTATTCGACGATGAGACGGTGGACACGATCAAGGAATCCGACATACACAAGTACTTTGGGGAATCCAATGCCGGATCGGCATATGTGTTATATTACCAAGCTGTGGATCTAGATCTTGTTGCCCTTGATCTGCCTCCAACAGTCCCACACGCCGCTGAGGACCATTCACATCAACGACTCCCTACAGACTCTCCTGCATCATTGTCACAGCCTATACCACTTCCGCCCGGTTTATCGGTAGAGCCGGCAGATGCAGGCAATGCCTCTCAGACTGCACCTCTGCCTCCACCACCACCATTACCCGTGGAGGTTCCCGTTCCGCCTGCTGAGAAGTTGCCGCGTACATTTTCCTCCGAGTTTATGACAGGGCTACCTTCCTCGGCACATCTGCGTTCTGCAACGGTTGGTCCTGGCTCGTCACCAAAGCCAACTCGTCATGGCATACTCAAACATGTCCCCTCATTGAGAATCGGCGCAGACAAGCGTGACATGGTGGCTGCAAAACCTACGGGCATTACCCCCTTCCCCAAGGGCGAGTCTCCGGAGCCAATGTCACCCGCCGCTGCTCTAACAAGTCCGAATGGGAAGGAAAAAGAAACAGAAAGGAAGAGCGGTAACTGGTTCCGAAGAAAAAGTCTAAAGTCAGGGAGCAAGTCACGTCCAAGTTTGGAGGTCGGATTTGAGAAACCTCCTTTACCCCCTGACATTCATTTGGATATGTCAGCATCACCGACACGGTTTCACACTACTGGGCCAGCGCCAAAGTACTCCAAGGATGACGGTTCCCGATATTCTCCACAGTCGGCGGGTCTTGATCGTCCGGTAGCGCCCTTTATGGTTAACCGGCGCCCTGTGTCTGCTTCTAGCATTGCTCAAGTATCATCGCAGAGTACGAACACTCGGCAAGGTGGTTCACCTTCCATCTCTGACAATATGTCATATTCTTCGCAAACCACAAGCACCTCATCTTCGATATCTTCACACTCCACTCGTCCCCTGCCATCAATACCCGCTTCTCCACAAAACTCGAGATTAGCGCAATCTCCTCCTTCTGCTTTTCATCGAGGCCACTCTTCTGAACACCCACGACCTCACCGACGTCCCGCGATCTCACCCAGTGACTTTGAGCCCCCGAAATCACCTAAACCTCCAGCTCGGCCGACGACTGCAGGTGCTTCGCTCGGCTCCCCTTCGCTGTTTTCTCGGGACCGTAATCTTCCTTCATTGCCAAGTGCTGTGGCGGATGATCCACTCGGTGAGAAGTATGGTAACATACCGATGCTGCCTCATCTGGACAAGGGCAAGATACAAGCACATGCGAAAATTAGAGCGTCCGAGGAAGGCGCGGGATTTTCTGGACGGCCAAAGTCAGCGCATGCGTCTACTACCCTCGGGACGCCACAAACCTGTCCTAGTTCCTCCACCAATGGCAGTGTTGAGAAACGGGCGAGTCGGAAGCTGAGCTTTTCTGCCTCATTCCCGTTTGGTCGCAAGGACAAGCAGCGCGAGAAGGAGAAAATACAGAAATAGGTTTTCAGGCACCCCAATCCACGTTCACCCGCTGCCCACTGCTCTCACTCGTCCAGAGCTTGACGCACACTGGACTTACACATGATAAAGATGTAACGTATCTTGTTTTAATGTTTTTTCCTTTCACTTTTCTTGTTGCTGCACTTCGGTCGTCCATTTTAATCACCATCGCATGCATTGTTTTCCTCGCGCAAAGTGACTACCGCACCCATCATACTACCATCATCGCTCGTTTGTCTATACCTTACTTGCGGTCGACTGCCTGTATATCAATTCCATTTGTATGTTACAATGACCGGAAACAGACGACAATGAGGTATAATCAATTATACAATCGGTCGAGCTAAATACAACTGTCCAGTTCATCATCCGAGTCAGTGTAAACTAAGTATCAAGGTATCATATTTCACAGTTCGAGCATGCGCTCATCCTCCAGAGGGAATGGATAACGCTGCCCATTCCTCGCTACCTCATAAATGTCAGTATGGCCGTTATCGAGGCATATAAACGTCAACTAACCTTCCACTGGCGTGTGCGCCATATCAAGCACAGACAATGAGGTATCATTAGGCTTGGAATAAAAAATACGCCCCGTGCCCTCGTCCCAGGCGATCGCCGTCACACCATCGCGAAGTTGGCGAAGGATATGTGAAGGCAGAGCAAACTGACCAACGACATGCTCGCGGTGCTCAGGAACGTTTCGGAGGATATTCTGCAGCATGTCACGCCGCATGGTGCTATATGCATCCACGCCTCCTTTCGACAGAAGGTGACCAGAGAAATTGCGGACAGAAAGCGTGTCTGAGCGATTATCACGGGGGATAGAGTAGAATAAAGAGCGCAAACATCCCGGTATGACGAATGTTCGGCATGACGTTTTGGAGTTGTCGATTTTGAAGGACAGGCGATGTGTGAGGTTGGACTTCAAGTTTGCGATGGCATAATGCGGCTTCCCTGAATTTCTAAACGCCTCGGGTGCGCGCTCCCGTGGAGTTGGTGAGATAAACATGTGGCAGATGCGACTCCCACTTTCATTCCTGTAGAAAATGTTGATAGGAGGTGGCAGTATATTGCTATTGGTGTTGCCACCATAGTCCTTGAGCACATACGGGTCGCTTATTTGAAAGTCTTCAGTGTCTTTCCCGTAAAAGGAGGTAAGCGAAAGGGGGTTGAACTCCCCAGCTTCTATATACCCGGGGTCTGGCGTAGGAAACATGGCGACAGTGAACATGACATCAGGGATGTTAGGCGGACCACCAGGAGGTGGATTTGATGCTGCCAACCGCGGACGATTCGTAGAACGAATGACGAGAATCTGCCCCTGTGAAGGTAATAGCCTGATGTTACAAATAGGTTGCTCCTTCGAGAAAGTAAGAACAGCCTTCACAGTAAGAAAAATGACTATACCTGTTGTGAAAGCGTGATCTCACGCGCGCATTTGAAAGCAGATAAGAGACCGCGGGCGTTGAGTTCCTTCACTACAATCATCTCAGGCATTTTTGCAACTAGCATGTTCGGAACGCCATCAATTTCACCAAGGTCGACGTTTCGAAGCTCCGAATCGCTGCGAAGATAACCGAGAAGGCTAAATGGCGGGGGCTGTGATGCAGCGAAATCGAAAAACTCCTGAGAACCAGGCACAAGGACGGGATTTCCTAGCGCATCTAGAGCGTCCAGGGAAATTTGCAAACACGTAGCGACGTACTCCAACGGTATGGGAGCATCAATTTGAAACCTTGGGTTGTTCAAGTAGGGATTATATATGGAGGGATCAACACTGAGCGAGGGTCAACACTGAAATGTATGCTCTGCAACAAGATTACCTGTTAGCAGTTTGATGATTTTTCAACGTCTTTCGGCGAATATACCCGATACAAATGCTAGGAGTGCCTTCCACGTTCATGAACTTGGCGCATAAATGGTACGCTTTTCCCCGAACGGGTGTCTCTGCTAGAGGAACGATGCCGCTGATGCGATGATCAAGAACATACACAACCAAGCTGTAGTGAGTTTTGGCAGGATTGCATGCGGAAGCGACCAGGTATTTGCCGCCTGGAAGTACTACCATGGATAATATATGTCTATGTGCCTGGGCAGAAAGTAAAGAGATGGCCAACGGATTTGGCCGAATCCAGTTCTTGTGGACTGTGATGGCGCGGATGACTAGTCGCTCAGCCTCAAATGAGGTCAAGGAATGGGATGAATATCGCCGAGAAGGCGGTAACGCAGGCCCATTGGGCCCAATCCTTCGCAAAAATCGCTTCCATATTATGCCGTGATGTGTAAGGTTGTAGAACAACTTGTTAACCTGAAAAGAGGAGCTTAGAGAGAGATAGTACGCACATAAGTACAAGTAGACAGTACCATTCGCAAGCACAGAATATCCTCCACCATCAGATGTTCGAAGATATGATCGACCAATATGTCATCAGAAAGCATACCCAAACTTGGAAGACCACTGAAATCTTGGTGAACTCGCACACCCCACGTTCCTGCGTTTCTTTGTTCATTTGTGTTCGAGTAAGAGCAAGAAACGACTGGAGAGACGAGACGAGAAAGCAGAGAGGAAAATTTGCCGTACATGATTGGGAGAAGTAGCAGAGAATATCATGAGGTGAATTATCAAGATATTTACCCCCCTAGTAGCCTTGTTTCACGCTTTCAGTGGAAAATTTGGATGTTGTGTTCGAAGATACACCATGGCGACAGCTCGATAGAAAATACAACAGACTGACGGGGAAGAGGATGTAGAAGTTCAAACAAATCACAACGCTTTCCTAAAATAATATGACCCAAGTTACATCAGCATGATCGTCGATCTCAACGAGCCGAAAGGAGAACAATGCCCGAAACCGCATATACTTAGTGTTAGCGTTCTTATCCCGGGCCTGTGACCGAAGAGTGGCCCACTTGCAACTTGTTTGTGAGTTGGCGCGGTTGTCACGTCCCTCAGGCTAGACCACACAAGAAGACATGGGACCAAAATGAGAATTGCAACTCTTCCTTATATTTCTCAGGGTCAGTTCGTGTTCTTGGCCTGGTGAGCCCAGGCTGTCCGACGGTATTGCGGACATACTGATCACAACCAGGTAAACAAGGTCACTGCTGGCGCAACTCGGTTGGCCCCTTCATCTAGTTTCAAGGAGCGAAGCTGATTGCTTCGTCGATGATTCAGTGCGGTCAGGCTTGGGTAGTAACATATGGGCGTATGTACAAACTAGCTCAACTTGAAGGTGGACTCAGGAGAACAGTTTCAAGAATCCTCATGCTTGCATTCACTTTGCGGTATCTCCACGCTGACCTCACGAAGCATGCTTAGGAAATGGTCGAGCACCTGTGTACTCCTCCTACCACGTCTTTATCATATCTCGGTTGCGGAGCTTACCTGAGCAATGAGACCCCTCTTTGTTTCACAGACCTACTTCTTCAGTTCAGAGCTGGGATAGCTCCTACCCCTCTTGACTTTGGACCAGCGAAGTCAGTTTCTCGCTGTGTAGGCGAAACTCAAACGAAGTTGAAGTGCTTCGCCGACTGCCCGGATATCTGCGCTATAACTCACTTCGATATCGTGGAAACCTCGCGATACTCGCCGCCGAAGGAAGATTCCGATCCGTGAAGATGTTGGGAGGATGTGATTTACTCTTTTTCAGGGAGTGGCTACCCGTAGGTTGTGAGCTTGATTCGGGGGCTCTCATGTCGTTTCGACACGTGTGGTTCCACCCCTTGACCATCACGGTTATGACATGGCTTCGCCGTCCAAACGGATATTTGCGCATTGATGACCATGATCCTGAATTTTATGGATCGGCGGTGTTGTTCATTCTCTATCAGCAACTGGTAGCCGACTTGTTCTGCAGGAAATCTTTCCCAACAGAGACTCAAGTGGCCTTCAACATGTGCGAGAAATGCTGTTGACCATTTGTTTTCCCAGCGAAGCTAACAGAACCGATGTGCTGACTAGGAGGGAGTGCATTCGCGGTTGGACTCCTCCAGCCTCACTTATGGATTGGGACCGCTTCCTGTATGGTTTGAAAATCGGGGTACCACAGACTGGCTAGAAACGGTGCCTCAAATGGATCAGTAGGTGTTAGAATCGACCTTCTGGATCGTGGGGTCTTTACGTGTGGGTGATGTTATGTGTATTGCTGGAACTAAATCCACTTCCTTTAATATAATTATAATGATACAATGAGGCTACCGTGAATTGGACAAAACCTCTGGCAACATTCCGTCAATCGCTGACTTTGACTACAAGTTTTCCTGTAGTTTTCCCGCTAGTCAAGTCGGTCTGTGCCTGCTGTACCCCCTCTGTGGTGAATGGGTACTCCTTGAAGACCTGTGTCTTTAAGGTGCCGTCGGCAAGAAGGGAGAACAAGGCGTTTCCATAGTAAAACACTTCTTCGTGGGTGTATGTGTAGTTGTTCATTCTGTCGATGATCTAAGCGTGAGTATACAAGTGAGGTCAGCGTGGTTTTTGGGCGTACGTAGGTCGCAGAAGCTTCAGGTTCTTTTGGACAAGCTTAATGGGAGGGAATGGTAAAACGGCTCCTGAAGCATTGCCCACTGACACAAGAGTGCCCTTTCGCCTGAGCATCAAAAAGTTGGAGTCGAACCTGCATCAAGGTTCGAGTCAAGTCAGCATGAAAAGCGTAACAGAAGTTTGACCCACGTGTCTTTACCCACACCGTCAAAGACTGCATGGACACCCTCTCCATTTGTGATCTCTAGCACACGTGCAACTGTATCCTCGTTCTTATACAAGATGACATGATCGGCCCCGTTAGCTTTTGCAAGGGCGGCCTTCTCTGGTGTCGAGGTTGTTCCTATGACGGTCGCTCCTCGCGATTTGGCGAGTTGGGTCATGAGTAGTCCAAGACCACCTGCCACGGTATGAATGAGTATGATATCACCCTTCTGCACGTTGTATGCTTCCTCCATGAAGGAAACGGCCGTTAGCCCTTGAACGAGAGCCGAGACTGCCGTCAATGTCGATACGGAGTCGGGGATCAGGTACACCGTCTTCCAAGGTATGGAAATGTACTCCGCATGAGAGCTCAGATAATCCTGTTGGCGTTGGTTAGTTGCTGCATGGTGGAAGTATGGACAGAACGCCGTACGATTGCGACTCGGGAACCTTCTTTGTACCCACGCTTCTTGTAATCTGGGTCGTTCAAGACGGCCTCGTCAGTAGGCAGTGAGACGATTACGCCGGCAGCTTCCTTCCCAATCACAAATGGGAATCCAGTGGGTGGGTAAACCCCTTCTCTGTCATAGTACATTTAAACATCACTCAGCTTGGGACGTTTGGATCCTTACCTGTAGTAGGTGTCGATGAAATTGACGCCCAAATATTGCACCTACTCGCAGCACAGATGAAACACCCAGGATCAAGCGGTAGTGGTGGACACACCTTTATGAGCAGATGATTGGATGCTACTTTTGGGAAGGAGATCTCGCGTTTCTCGATAACC
>LVVM01001672.1:4151-30982 GCA_001882365.1 Rhizopogon vesiculosus
TGTCGAACTGTCCGGTCCGCTGCGCTGATCATTCGCTTTCCGTCTGGAAAGTAGGAAATCCATGGAGTACACTCCATATGAACCGGGACCTCCAAGATCATAATTGGTTTCAGCATCATCTTGGCTGCACCAGAAGCAGGCAGCATCGTCGCAAGCGTAACCGGTAGTCGTCAAGATTGAAGGTTGTTCTTTGGAAGCAGTAGCAGTTGAAATCACTATGAGATCTCCCTATGCGCTGTTGATAGGGATCGCGGAAGGACCAACTCGCTGGAAATCGCTTTGCCTGCTGAAGCCCATCGTTAAATTTCCGCGCTAGAACTAGATGGAACTTCGATGTTACCTGAAGGCTGGCGAGGAATAAGTGCGAAGGGTTGAATGTCAGCATGGTAGCTGTGCGTTGCGCGCTTCCTCTGCGCGTCAAATTTGCTTCTCCGTTCTGTTCGCACGTATTCAATCAATCCATTCTTTCCAATCATACACTTTAAACCTCTCATCATTCCCATATCTTCTCAATCCCCTCACTCACCTGCAGATCCCATCGCAAAGCGGTCTTATCTTATCATTCGCTTGCCATCCGGAAAATAAAAAATCGCTGGAACGTAGTTGTTGTGACCTGCAGTCATCGCTGATTTTAGTATCATCTCAGTTGCACCAGAGGCGGGCTGTGTATTCGGAGTCTCAGGTGAAACTAGCAGGTCGCTAAGATTCAAGACGTTCTTTCGAAGGCCAGTTGGTAGTGGGGACTCCTAGGTTCTCGTCGTATTCTGTTTGCCTGACCTTCATTGCGTTTCAAAGTTAACTCGCTGGAAACTCCGATGCCCATCGTCAATGAATATTCCATGCTAGAACAGATGGGACTTTGATGTTACCAGCATCCTTAGCAAGGAAGAAGAGCGACAAATTGATTGATTTTAGGCGCACTTTTTGCGCTTTTAGTATACTTCCTAACACTGCATGCTCTGTGCGTCAAATTTGCTTATCCACACACAGCATAGTATCCCCTAGACAGACCATAGACAAATGAAGATAGTCGTTCCTTCTATACTATCCTCGAACTGAGTCGATTCGATGGTACTCTTCATTCGTTCAAGCACCATGAATACATCCTAACATTAAGTCTATAGTTATCATCCGTTGCCCGTGGTTTTTCATTCAGCACAAGCACAAGGCGCCAAATGAAGGCTCACAGCATGGCTTGGAAAGACCAATCAATCCATTGTTTCCATACTCCTTATCCCCTTGTCATCTACACTCGTGCATCACGAATTCATCCAGTGCCATCGACAGACCCGTCATGCACTCCTGTTTTTCAAACCTACTTTCCAGCGCCGAGCTTCCATTTCAACTGTACACATGCGCATCTGCGACAGGAGATGTCTAATCGTTGTGTAATATGAGAAAGCAGATACCAATGATTCTATCTACAACCGTAATGATCAATGATGAAATTAGCAGAATACAACATGCCACGTCCAGTCCCCGTTCCCCACATTACAAAAACGGCACATTCTTCATCTCCCCAGTCGCAAAAAAATCTTCATCAAACGCTTCCTCCGCAGCCTCCTCCTCATTCTCCCCACACTCCGCCTCCACATCATCCCCATCCCCCTCCTCAGGCTCATCTGCACCATCACTCCCATCATCCTCCAGCGACCCCGGCATACTCGTCACACTACTGCTCCTCTTCCGTCGTCTCCGCACACCCCCCTCCCCCAGCTCCACATCATCCTCATCAGAGTCTACGAACGGGGAAGACGAAGACGACGAGCGCGACTCCATGCCACTGGACGACGACGACTGCGTGAGCGCTGCGAGTCGGCTGCTGAGACGCTCGAGAGATGACATCTGCCGCAGATGTGCGCTTCGCTGACCGACTGCTGCTCGAATTAGCGAGCCCTCGCGCGCGGTGGCGGTAGCAGGCAGTGGGAGCGAAAACTGTTTCAGCTCCTGCCCCTGTTTCCGCCCCACGAGACTGAAATTCCGTAATCGCGCAAGGGTACTCTGATTAGACGTATCCGATCGTGCGCTCAGGGCTGGTGAGGGAGGGGTGAAGTCCGGAAGTGCGAATTCCTGTATTGGGGCCTTCCAATAATTAAAGTCTGTGAATTCCGCTGCCCACTTCCGATGTATTGGAGGGAACATCTGGTCCACGAGATCAGTCATGTGTATGTACCTAGCATTAAATGAGCACGCAGAATACACGTAGTAGTCCAGCAATTTGCGCACGATGATTTGTACCCCGCAAGCTCGAGGAGCTCCATCTTGACCTCGCCGGAGGAGTCTATAGTGAATATCCTTGCACTAGGAACATTCACGCTGCGATACGACAGCGCATCCGTTATCCGGTTCCCAAACCCGGCGTAGAACGGAGTACGCGAGCTCTCACCAAAAAGACGCTGAATATCTCTCAAGCATGCCATCTTGAATACCTCAGGCTTCCGCATGATCACCTCGCTGGAATACATATCAGTGTCCTCCTTCATCATAAAACCATACCAGCTCACCGATGCAGTGATGCCATCAGCCGGTCGGGGCTCATAATGACAGGGCCTTCAGGAAGCTGATAGTCGTCCTGCTTGATGCCCTTCAGGTAGTCACGTGTAGAATCCGCCTGCCCGATTGCTCGCGAGGTGAGGTACATGATCTTGTACCCATTGCGCTTGATGTCAGTGTACAGTTTAGCAACACCAGAATGAGTCCAGTCGCGACCGATCATAGCGAAGACGTGACCAAGGCCGTCGGACCTATTACAAGCCAGGTTGGACGGGTACATAGACAATGGAAGGAACGTACTTGGTGATTGTACCATCTATATCGGACACGACGACAAGATCGGTCGAGTCCCATACGAATATGCGCGCTGTGCAAGCGGGTACAGTGGAATTGGACAGTGAAAATGTGATAGAATTAGCGCCAGGTTTAAGATTAAGGGATTTCTGGAGAAAAATCAGACGGCGAAGTTACGCAGAATATAGAAGACTCGCCAGCTGGTCAGAGGATAACCGCAGTGTCTTGGCATACCTCCGCTGCGTCCTAGCAATCTGTCGCTCCAACGCCTTGCTCAAGGGCTCGATGCCGGGAGCGTTGCCGCCTTCGGGCATGGCAGGAGGAGCTGACGTAGATGGAGGGAACACAGTGTGACGAGCACCAGGAGAGATAGGTTTTGACAGTTTCTGTAAATGTATCATGAATCGCCGTACCTTCGAAGAAGCTCATAAAACCCACAGATTCCATTGGAAGAGTATTCGAACCCCTCAAAGGAGGTCGATCAGCCTCCGTCATGTCTCTGCTCCGGATCCACCACCTAACCCAACTGCTCGACGTCGGCTTCCGGTGCGGCTCTGGAGGTTCAGACTCAGCGCGCTTCCCACCTCTTTCATCCCCACTCGACACTGGTTCGTGTTCATCACCACCGATCACCGGTTCTTCCTCCCTCTCGTCCATCCGCGACTCCGGTTGATCTCTCATGAATGACGGGGGTTCTGACAACGCCCTTGACGGCTCCCTTGGCGCATTCTCAACCCACAACCTCAAAGCATCCATCAACGGGCTCCCGTCCTCCCTCGTGATATACTGCCCGCCCGCCCATCTAATCACCAGCCTCTCATCGTCTACCACAGGATGTATCCTTACCTCCCCGCTCGCACCAAATATCACCTCCTCAGTCACAAGCTGCGCATAGTCGATCCGCCCAGCTTCAAATAGACGCACGGCTTCTACTTCGTCGCTCCCGTGGAAGATCATGCGTTGTGGTATGGGCACGAGGGAGAGAGCAAATGACAGCGATTGTCCCTCGATGTGCACAAGGAATTCGCGCGGATCGGATGGGAGTGCCGTCAGAATACCACCAGCACCGAAGCAGTACTCAGGGATTGGGATTGGGATTGGAGAGGGGGAGTGTTCATCCCCTAGGTCGTGCTCGTCATCGTCCCGAGGCGGTAACGTCGAGCGGATGGTATGCGGGCTGCCTTCGAGCTCAGGCGGGACACTCCTACTGCGCGCTAAAAATTCTTCCGACTCAGGATCGGGTGGCGCGTGCTCATCATCAGCAGGTGCTCTGCCCTTGCGTAGATGAGGAGACGGGAAATGCGCCTTCATGGGTGACGGCTGGGGGAACGCACCCCATTCCCAGGAGTATTGAGGAAGCGGGATGTCTTCTGGTGTTACAGAAAGGGCGCGACGGGCTGGAAACGCAGTTCCGGAAAGTGATGTGGAGTGCTTGCTCAGAGGAGACGCGACTGGAGGAACGGAAGAGGGGAAGGCGATCCGATCTGGAGTTGGGGATGGTGGACCTGTGGATTATTAGCTGAGCACATGCATTGAGTTCTACAAGACTCACGGGATATGCGTGAGGACGACATGCCAGGTGATGACGTGCTCTCGGACATCATGGGGTGTTGAGTTGTGTGGCGTGCTTCGGAGGAATGATATCCGGCAATGTCGAGTGCCATATCTGCAGCACAAACTTGAGATTCCGAAAAGAAATTGTATAGAACGAACGTACCAGCTTTGTATTGCACCTCTGGCGGGTGCACATCGGTTAGCTGTGCGAGAGGTTCCTCTGGTGGAGGAGTATGAGGAGCGCTTCTCGAGCCAAGCCTCGGTTTCGCGGCTGCATGTACTGGAATGGGCTGTTTCAACTCAGACGGAGCGTTCAAATCGAGAAACTCGGGCTCCTGCATCTTTGAACTCAATTCCGCCTGTTTCCCTTCGTCACCATGCTTAGCTCTAAACCTTCCACCTTCAAAGCCAAACTGTGGTTCGACGGGCTCCGGTGTTGGGGAAAGTAGAGGGCTTGTGACGAGATCGTCTGGGATGTCTTCCTCTGTCTCGAACACGAAGAAGGCTTCGCCTGCGTCCCCAATTTTCATACTGAACGGGATGGGGGAGCCATTCACTGATACATTGACCTACTAGCCATTAAACACCCCAAGAACAATTGATGCCAAAAGCACACAGACGGACCTTCTTGTCAGTAGGTCTGAGTACTTGGAGTTTACCGAACCGCACATGGAATGGGGAGCAGGCATAGATGTCACCGTCTGGAGAATCAGGGCTGGTGGATGAAGATGGCAATGGAGGGCGTCGAATAACAATGACATCGATAGCCCCAGTGAGTGTGGAAGGGTTGATATCCTTGTAGTATTGGTATGGGGCACTGATGGCGCTCACAGCGCCACGGATGTAGTTCATTGCATACGCAACGTCGATATCAGCGTGTTAGTGTTGGAGGTAGGTCGAGTTCGTTGGGTGGGTCGGCGCCAAGGTTAGAAAATTATTAGGATTGCAGATTGTAAAATGGACTACGTGGTCATGGTAGGATGAAACGAGCTGCTGCAGTCGAACGTGATTACCCCACTTTCATATGTAAAGCTTAAGTACCGTGACTTCCGGGCCAACGTTCAACTTGTTCGATTACTACACTCATCGATATCCAAGATAGTCCAATCAGTCATATCTAATAGCTTGCTGAACGATATCATCATCTCTGTCGACCGACGAACGTTTGTTTCAGAGAATATCAGCTTTCCCGCAGCCCGCTTGCGTCATCATTATAGAAGGAGCCATTTCGGCAGAGAAGACCAACAATGTACTTTTTACACTTGAACCACGGTCCAATGTCCAGCACATGGTACATAATTAGAATATACAATATACAAACATCATGATCCTAATCAACGGGTTCAACGTTCAACCTAATCAAATGCCATCAATCACATCATCCGATATAAACGATGGCTGACTGAGTTGATAACTCTCCTCGTCACCAACAGTGGAGGGGGGCCTTATTTGACCTGGCAGACCAGCTGCCCTCCATGATGCATAACCACCCACTATATCAGTCGCATTCAACAACCCCAGCTCATGGAGGGACGCAGCAGCCAATGAACTGGTGTATCCCTCCTGACAATATATGATGATCTTTAAATCGTAGCGATCCGCGATGGCGAGCCGCGCTTCGCACCGAGGGTCGAAGCGCCACTCCAGAACGTTCCGCTCGATGATGAGAGATCCGTGGATACCGCCTTCACGAGCACGCTGGGATGCTGGGCGAATATCGACAAGAAAGACAGGCATTGGGTATGTGGGATCGTGGAGGGCGTCGTAGGCTTGTTGTGGTGTCATTCGCTCGAGCTTGGACCGGGCGTCTGAGAGGAGTTGATCAATGCTGCGGGATCCAGGGGGAGGAAGAAGAGGATCAATGGGGGTGCGCACGGACTTGGATAATACATCCCATAAGGCAGCCTCATCGTATGATGAAGAGCCAATATGGCGTACTGACGCGGCGAGGAGAGTACCTGTGTTCCGGACTGCATCAACACGTCCAAGAAATTTAGAAGACGCGAGGAGCACAGCACGTTGCACATCATCCTCATCTGACCCGCAGATGACGAGTGCGTTTGAAGTGCGTGTACTACTCCGGTTAAGATGAATGGATGGGGATGCACCAGTAGTAGCTATGGCGAAAAGGTATCGAGACGAAGGCAAGCGGGTGCGAATTTGTGAAGTGACGAGTCGAAGGAAGTGACCATCATCTTTTTTTGAGAAGGTAAAGTGAACGCCGATGCGGACACCGTCAACGGTGCGTGCTTTGGAAATCATACGGAGTGCGAGGCTCTGTGCAACCTCCTCACGCACATCTGAAAGGGTGCGCGGGCATCTGGCGGAAGTGCTAGTGGCCGCAGTGGGAGATGGTTGGATTAGCGTACCCTCGAGAACGATAGTGGAAGGTTCAGACGAGAGCATCATGGAGGAAGTTCAACTGCTGTGTTCGACGCTTGAGCCTGGATTTTCTTCCACTGTACTCAATCACTCATGGAAATATTTAGATGTTGAATGCGTCCGCTGGCGTCAAACGCGGAGAGGAAGATAGCAATAAACGGGCCGGAGGTTGAACATATGTAGACCTACGTAATATTTGTTTGCGTTTGCAATCTCATTTCTGTGACACAGCACCTTCAAGCAAGTACTTCTTCCACAATGCACATCGGTCCATAGATCTAGACTTGCTGGTGGAATGGATTGGTAGACGTCCAACACTTTCCACATGGCTGTGAGTTAAATTAATTAATTATAAGGAGAAGTACATTTAATGAATGATAGTGGCATGCCATGCACATGAGGCAGCCAGAGTGGCAGAAGGGCGCGCGAAGGACGAAAGGAAACACCGATCAGTAATTGCAAGGTGTTCTCGAGCGTATTGGGCATTTTCAACGTCAATCTCGACGGAACGCCTTGCGCAATGAGACTTCACAGCCCCAAACGCATCCTTGCATGCAGCTGGCAACTCACCATGGCTTCCGCGTCTATAGATCCCTGACAGGGGTAATTCTTCGATGTATCACGCCACACCTTGCAGTGGGACGCCGCAGTATGTGCTCCCAAAAAGACGATCCCTTGGTCCCTGATGAGTACTTCGATCCTCCTTCACCATACCCCGGTGCACAACAGCCATCTGCAGCAATGCAGATTGACACTGGATACCACGGAAGCTGCTGGCTGTGTTTGATGCTTGTAGTGCTCTGGAAAATATGGTATTTCTGTTTTGAATGCCGTCGCTCATCCATATGCGTTTCCCCACCAGTATCACGTGTAGCAGTATTGCCTCGACATATGACAACTACATTCCTTTGGTTTATTTATCATCATTATCTATGACCCCACCGTGAAGGTGAATCTTGGTGACCGCAGTGTCAGGATCCTCAAACTTTGCGCGTCCTTTCGCACAGGGTACAGCTATCAGTGAGAAATAAGCAGGGCTGTATACCTAACATCCCAGCTGGACGCTCTGTAGGAGACAGACTCCATTCCTATTGATCACAAAGTCTGAGTAGAACAGGATGATAACAGAATCTTGTATGTACAAAACGACATATTTTCAGCAAGTGAGGAGTAAGTACACTACCATACTGCGCTTCATCTGATCAGGGAAGTGCCGACGGTTAAAACATCTCCTGTAATCATGATAAATAGATTCACTCTTTTATCTCTCTCTTCTGAAAGGTGTCTGGAACCTGAGGCATCCACTCGGCACGGCACTTCGTGAAGAACTCCCCCTTGGGGCGGAATTGGGCTGGATCATCAAAACTACCATAGAAGACGTAAATGAAGTCCTCCGTATTTTCCCCGTACTCGATGATCCCTGAACCGCAGGTACCGCAGAAGTCACGGTGAAGCATCACCCCAGAACCGTTGTCGGCTTCATGTTGCTGCGGGGAGCCAGTGGTGTAGTTAAAGGAGGAACGGGGAACTTTGGTAGTGATTCCATAATTGCCACCCGTGAATTTCTGGTAGAAGACAAGTCCCTTGAGTGCCGACATTCGTGGATTGAATGGTTATGGATGTTCACCTGACAGTTCTTGCAGTGGCATATAGAACTCCTCGCCTCGTCTGGAGAACCAAGGTCGACGTGGTACTTGAGTTGCCCACAGTAGCAAGACCCAGTATAATGCATATTCGACTCGGAAATCTTTACCAGGCAGTCCAAAACTTCTGATAAGCTTTTGCGACAGTTGGTGATAACTAGGGATTAACATTAAACAATTACCATGCACCATTTAAGTAACGCCTGATACAAACTACATTTGACGTCAGGATGTTTCACACGAAGGAAGACAGTTGTTCCTTCTAGGGGTTCGATATAGTCTCCTCTAGACAGGAGATAAGCACAGGATCCAGGTATTGTCAGTACGTATTTAAAGTCACTGTCCGGGTGAGTTGGTCCTCCATCTCAATCTGGCCTACGATGTCGGCAAACATAACGCTCTCCGCGACTGTTGCTGTAAATGCATCTTGGGCGTCGACCTCCCGTAGGTGAAGTATGACGCGAGATGCTAAGTTAGAATAACAAATCCGAGTAGGGCTGTAGAGAGCGTGAATTGGAGATCATGCCATGCAAGATAGAGAAGAGCATACACTGCCAAAATAGTTGAAAGAGTCCCCTGCAGTGTATACGAGTATGCATGACGGCACTGAACTTTTGACTTGCTACTCACCGGTTGCAAAACGAAGATCATATTGGTGAGAACGAGAACTGCCCAATTCATTTACTCGGCGTCGTTCGGTACGTCAAAGTGACTCCTTACCGAATACCAGGATATAGAAAAAAATGCCTGCTGTTGTTAATATATTACCGATGACTATACTAACTGGAGTTCTTACCATCTTGTAAAATGACATTATACAAAATTGGCACGTCTCCCCCACCTTTAACTGGAGCAATAATAAGATATTGTGTTAATGGTTGACAATTTACACCGTGTTTACCTGTAGGGTAGATCTTCAGGACCATCGACATGAGGAACGCTAATAAGACATTATGAAGCCATGACCAAGGAAGATAACCAGCACATACAGAACTGAACGAACAGAAGTATGCCTAACGAGACGAGAACGGCGTCGCTTGAAGTTAAGACGAAACAACCCCCTAGATCGTAACCTTGAAAGTCTATAATATAATAGTCATGCAAGCCCGCTGACGTGGCAATCTCGCAGACTCACATGTCAAAGACTTGGCATAAATATTGAGGAAGTATAGTTGCACAACGAATGCAACAACTGACTCGATGAGGAGGAAGAGCCCTATGACTTTGCTTCTTTCCCAAACTGCCCATGATCGAATCATGAATATTTCTAGGTAGGAGAGACAAACTCCAATGAGTTGTTTCAACATTGCTAACGCAGCAATACTTACGCCCAGATATAAACATTCCAATGCAATACATCACTGCAACATCTCATTAATATCATGGTAAAGACTATGTTATATTACAGGTCACTCACTTAGTTGCGCTGTTAGAGCAGTGCGACATACTTCAATGCTTGGATCCACCAAGTAAAAATCTGCATTGTGACAAATTCTTCAGATAGAATAACATAGCATGGGATGAAAAGCGGAAGTCTTACGGTACAGCAACATGATTGGAGTATCTGCGAAAGGCATGTATCGCGAAAACAGGTATATGAGCTCGATTATACCCCAGCGGTGGTGCCACACATGATTTAATTCAGAGTCGATGGTTAAAAACCAATCATAAGCCTGGCTCGCACAATCAGGGATTGCGATTGCGTTCTCGCCATCATGCATGACATACCAAGAGAGTCGGCCCAATCACTTTGACATACGATTGATATCAATGAATGGCGGGTGCTATTTGGAAGAATAGCTTACAGGCAAAATACTAGTTAAATCATTGATCAGTGATAATCAGATCACTAAAGCCTGTCCCATGTAACTTACCTTCAAGACCTGCTGATCCTTGATTGCAGCGGCCAATAAAGGAGCTGGGAGGATGGAAATTGGTGCAGCCATGGTAGTATGGGTATGGTGCAGTCTCACGAAGGTGCTGCCTCATGCAAGTGTATGATAAGGTAGTCCGGTTGAGAATAACTTCTCGTAGTAAAACTGGGGTCCATGGGAGGCCCCGAAGCAGAAATGCATGTTGTGACACAGTGCCGTCGGCAAGAAAATCGGCAAAACTGGTAAGATAATGTGTGGCAGAAGTTGATTGAGTGATATTATTTCTTAAAGCTTCTTGACACTCAGTACTCACGGTTCATCGCACTTGGAGATTCACCAACCTTCTATACTGGTAGCACACAATACATGCACTGTGGCGCTATTACTGGACAGCTATGTACTTGATGCAGCTGTCTGAAAATTTTGTAGTTGAAAGTGTAGTCACTGGACTTTTACGCGAGGCCTCATTCGTCGCAGAACAGGAAAGGTGACAATATTATGCATAAGGTATCGGCATGATTTTATACATACCAGAGGAATGTCAGCACCAATTAGGTTTAGGTATTGTCGCGAATCGCTGACGGCGTCGGTATGCGACAGTATGCGATGTGTCTATTGTCTACCAACTCAGCGGAGCGCACATAGTGATAAGAATGCCCGTCTTCCGCGAGTCGGCGTTGCCTGTTGGAATTGGAATCACTCGGAGTCAGCCGGGTGGCTAAACTTTATTTACGGTACATAGTATACGGTACAGCGCATCTGTATTCCCTATTCACTTCGTTGGATAACACAATTTCTATCATTGCCGACCATTGCTTGTCAATATTCAGTTGATAAATACATACATGCTCCAAACTTTTTGGTTTACATGCGGCAGATAATCATAGTTTTCAGTTCGGCACTCAATAGGGCAGGATGTGGAACCATTTCCACTACCACATAAATGACATGTGACGCACATTCGCATCCACCATATCACCTTCACTCAAGCTCAATTGATCAACATCATGACATTACGAAAGTATAAAACTTCATGAACTCAAGTGACAAAACCATCGATTGTAGCAGGCGGAAGGAGATGGGTATCACGATAGGTTACACAGTAGTAGATAACATACTCAAAACAAGGAGCTTGACAAGCAGAAGGTAATACACAGGGACGGAGAAAGTTAATTTACTCATGATAGTAACATAAGGAATTGCAAATCAGGCCTCAGGCGCGGTCGGACAAATATTCTTTATCAATCAATGCCGATTCCTCGCACATCTAGTGCGACTTCATGCGGTTGGAGTACCCGTCATAGGCAGCCTGGGCGTCACCTAAGAGGGTCTGCAGGAGGGTGCCCTCCTTCTCGTCAAAGTTTCCATCATCCCAATCTGCGATATCAAAATGCATCTTTTCTCTATTCTTTAGCCTCGACAGAATGATCGATTTCCACTTCATCCACACTCTGGTGTCGTTTGGGAGAATATCGTCCAGAACCTTTCCTGGATCCGATGGATTCAAGGCCAGCAGAACGAAGACCGCCATAGTGGTGCGCGTGCCCAACATATATTTCGTCATTGACGGCCGATCCAGGACCACATCCAACAACAGCCTTCTCTGGATCTCTTCCTTGTCCAACGATGACAACCAGGAGTTGTACGCCCAAGAGACGGCAAGTGAGGTCACGAACATAATCTGTCCAAAGAGCGCAGCCTGCGGTATCAGCAGCAGCTGTGCGACAAATTGTGTCGTGAGGAGCAAGGAACAAATCCCAATATTTCTGTACTCTGGCTCCGTGCCAAAGTTCAGAGAGAATTTCCCGCGGGTAATGGAATTGACAGCGCCTTCTTCGCCAAGTAGGACGATGACATTGCCATCGGCGAGGAGTAATCCATCACCTCGCGGCGATCCAGAGGCGGGTATTGGATGGTAGAATGTGAATTTTCCGGAGCCGATTACAAAACATGATATCCCGCTTGCAAGAATTCCGAGCAGGATCATGCTGAAGGAGTACCAGTCTCCAAAGAATGCACACATGATGCATGTGCCGATGGACACTGAGATCGGAATGAAAGCGAGTATGCTAGTGTACTTCTTGAGCTGCTTTGGTTTCGACGATGCATCGGGAACGTGGTGGAGGTGGACGATTGTCACTCCGACTGGCTGAGTTTTTCTCCCCGGAACCTCAATGCCCTTCTCCGCCTGGCATTCGCTTGCCATCAGAGCAGCGAGGTGACTTGTTTCTGGGAAAATCGACCCAGACTCGACACCCTTGAACTTTGGGCCCTTGCGCCCATCAAGCTCAAACAAGGTGGCAGGGTCGGTGTTGACACCGGGAAACAGACCATCCCAGAAACGAGAGTTGGCGAGTTGGCCGTATCTTTTTCCGACAAGGTACGATCCTGGAGAATTGTACCATCCCAACCATTTCCTTCCTTGGTACATGTGTACAGTTGCCATCGCGGAAACAGCTTCATCGCCACCAAAGAATCCTGCTACTCCAGAGGCATCGAGAGTGAAATTGGAATTTGAAAGAGGTGCATTGCGCATTGTTGAGTGGACGAGGCTTCTGGGGAGTAAATACATGTCAGTGTGCGAGGTGATGTTATACTCTGCTCAGCAGTCACAAACGAGCAGTTATAGGAACACGCACAGGAGGCACGTTGGGGTTGGAAATAGCCCACGGGCGCTTGAATGTGAAAGTCAGGCGGTGTTTACGATGGCGTTTTCTCTTTCTAGTAAAACCCTTATCGTGAGGCCAAAGCTGCACAAGCGGTACCGACCACACGAAGTGGTAGGATTCAGACACTGGCCGGGCCTACAGCCCCATGTCTATCGTCCTTTGATGCAAGCTGTGAACAAATTGTAGACCGTTTGTTATATCGTTAGTCACACAATTGGTCATAACCCACGACAATCGACAATTTTTCAAAAAGTAATGATTTCGAAGATGGCGTCATTCTCCTCACAGTAGTAGTACAGTACTACATAGTCATCTGATACGCGGATGCTAGCTCTCGGCGCTCTCTAACATGCAATCAAATGGATGCTGTAGCCAACTGATAGCAGAGGGTAATTGAAGGTTCCTGAATGGCTCCCATGCACAATGCATACGTTGTAATCTGGCACTGCATTTCGCCACGTGCTAAAAAGAGGGAGGAAGGAACACATAAAACACCTTCATTCAAAACGTTTTTTGGACGCCGGCGCCGCCGAAAGTTGAAACACACAGGACTGCTTGCCATTGCCATCAACGTTATTAAAATTCGAAGAAAGCCTCAAAATGCTGCAATTGTCATTCAGTTGTGATGTACAGTGCTCTGCTTCTCTAATAACCAAAATTTAAAATATGTATATCATGTAAGTAGCATGATAATATAATAGTATACTGCTTTCCCAACAAAAAACAAGCACATTGACCTTAGAAGAAGAACAAATGCAATGCACAAGGACAGCTGCAAAATGCACATTCGAAAATTGTGGCGTGCAATGACACATATGGCCACTGGACTCAGCGTGAATTTAATGCAAGAGCGGAGATATCGAAGGCATAAGAAATGAAGGCTGAGCGCGTGATGACTCCGGCACATAGAGTGCGATAGCACTGCAAGAACAAGTCGGAGAAATGGTCAAAGGGTATGAAAATATGTTAGATCATAAGAAAAAGAATTGATGGCATGTCAAAACTCACCGTTTTCACGCTCACTGATGCACGCACAACAGCTAAAGCGATACTAAAAAAAAGTGCCGGTAGCGCACATGTGTAGTGCACATGAAGACAATGAGAATGCATTGCCCGAGGAAAGAAAAGTCATCAGAATGTAACACAAACACTAAAACATATCATGATGTACTCACACGCGAAAGCCGAGAAGAGTTGATTACTGTTGAACGGGGCGAAATATTATATCGAGCTGGTGGAAGAGTATGGCGCAGAATTACCGGACCGCCCGAGCCACTAGGTTAGGTTTCAAACTCAGTCAGGACTTAATTACTATATATGTAGTAGTGTTTACTGAAATTTGAATGAAGAGTCAATATGAACAAATAACAGTTCTTAAATTTTTTAAATTTAGGGAAGACACTGCTTACTCACGCATCCAAGGCCTGTTTCCATCATATAAGTGGATGGCTAGTATGCTGGCAGAAACGATCATTTTCGTACGCGTGCCCATGGAGCACGCACACTGAGGCCTGAGGTTTGCTCTTCCGTCCACCAATGACGTACAACCACACCATATTTCTGGCCAGTATTAAAATGACGAACGTGCATCCATGATCCGACGTGGCACAGTCGGACTCGGATCTACTCTAGTAAAATGGTTCTGACAGGTGTCGACCCCAGCGTCAGCGTTGTCCTGGCAGATCATCTACCCCCTGGCACCAATATTTTCGCGAAACTCAAAAATATGCAGAGTCTGTTTTTTATCCTAGGATTGATACTGCATGACAGCGAGAGTCGAAGGACCCAGGTTTTTTTGGTGGAACGTTTGTCGCCGCTGGTAACTGACAAGGTTAGCTTTAGAAGGTACGTTAGTTTATGAGAGGTGAGCTAGGTTTGTGCGGAGATAATTACTCGTTGCGAGCCATCGCACGCCCCCCTATATAAAATCCCATTCTTGTGACCGCTTGCGCGATTCGGAGAGCCTTCCCTAGGAGCCAGGGGTGTGTCGCAAACACTCACGCTATGTAGCTATTCTGATGCAGCCTGATGTAATCCGTGGAGTATACATACCTAAGATGTGCTGTTCCGTTCACGAAGGGTGCCACAAAGCCTGTCAGCTTCATATATGTGGGCTACTATGGTGTTGCGGTTTCGAACGTGTGTCCATTTTTGGCTTTAATATTTATAATAAACAGATGCGACTGCAGCGGTACACTTTGCTCCGGACTATTAATACGTTTACTGTGCTACATCATCGAGCAATGAACCACCATTAACCAAATTTCCGCGAGATTCATGAGGACGCAAAGTCTAGTATTCGTCTTAGGACTATGCTGCGCGGCGACCATTGCGGCCCCTACCCAGATCGTACTGGATACATCACTCGCTGGAGATGGTATGTGCTTTCGGGCCATCTCAGTCACACCTCTGGCTGCTTACGCGATTCGAAGAACTTGCTCCCAGGAAGCTTCACGGTCGTTTTCTGCACATCACAGATATCCATCCCGACCCTTTTTATGATCCCGGTGCATCTGAATCCTCTGCGTGCCATCGAGCTAGCGTCAAGGGCGGGCGTCCGGCGGGTTACTACGGAACACCATATAGGTATGCTAACGTCCCTTTTTATGATCCGCTGACTAACGTTCATGACTATCCAGTAAATGCGAATCACCATTTAGGCTTACGAATTTTACGCTAGACTTCTTGGACGAGCATTGGACTTCCGAAATAGATTTTGTGATTTGTAAGCTTCTCTAAGTTGGTTTCTCCGTACGAGGTAATTCTCACACGGGCTGTGCGCACTGTGCAGGGACTGGTGATAATGCAAGGTAATGTTGGTCAGACAGCTAGAGATGTCATTGCTCAAGATTATATAGACACGACAATGACAAGCACATACCACGACTGCTTGACGAAATTTATGACTTGAATCGCGCTGTAGCTAAGAAGATGGAGCATGTATTTGTGAGCAAAGGCATCCCGGTCGTGCCAAGTCTGGGTAGGTTTCTTGCCCATTTTTGTGGGCACTTTGATTAACAGCGCACGTTCCATTAGGGAACAATGATATATGGCGTAAGTGCATCTAACGTTCTCGAGCATGTGACGATATGCCTGACTACTCATATAGCTCATGTAAGATACATCGAAAAACCAAGACTTTTCCTACTGATCTCGGTTACCTTCCTTCTAGAATACAATATCTACCGGTATGATTGTTTTCATTCTCTTCTCTTCGACATTAATAAGTGATAAACAGGACCTAATAAGATTTTTGAAGAGTTCTCTTCGTATGTTTCCACGGATCCAGTCACTTTCGACATCTTAGCAGACCACCAGAATATGGAATGCATTTATACCCCCAACATCATCAGCATCATTTCACCAAGGAGGGTACTTCTCAACGGAGATTATACCTGACGCAGTCGCTGCTATTAGTCTCAATACCTTGTATTTTTACAAGAAGAATTACGGTATGTGGCAACATAATATATCAGGAATATGTGTTGATGTAAACCATCAGCTGTAGGAGGATGTAATTTCAATGATCCAGAAGACCCTGGAAATATCCACCTCGATTGGCTTGAAGAGCAACTGGAATCATTCCGATCTCGGCAGATGCAGGTAAGTGTTCTCCGAAATATGAAAACTTTCCTTGACATCGTCGACTAGGTGTGGATCACAGGTACTTAGTCTATAATTGCTTCTGTTTTAGACAACCTTCATACTTAATTCAATCTAGGACATGTACCTCCTTCTGAGAAAGGCTACTTCCCGGAATGCGTGAGTGCTCTACATAGATATGGAACTAACTATCGGCTTACCCTTTCCAGTACTACCGTTTTGTAGAGTTGAACTTGCGATTTCAAGATACGATTTTGGGCAATTTGTACGGGGTGAGATCTTTGATGTTTGTCTCAGGTGGTCACAGTTAATTCCAGTTTTTTAGCACAAGAACATTGACCACGTATGTTACAATACTTGAAAGTCGCCCCTAGTTATAACCCAGTGCAGTTCTCGCTCTTGGACGCAGATGACATCAATATGTCTACAGAGGAGTCATCAGAGACCTCAGCAGGAAGCACACTCTTCGACTTTCTCATCGCTGACTTTTCGGAGATACCAGAACCCCTCGAGGAAATCCACTACGACAACTACGTGGTGGTGAACACCAACGCTGCCATCGTGCCACGTCCTTACATCCCTTCCTTCCGAGTTTTTGCGTACAACGTAACTGGACTCTCGAGCACCGCAAGGCATGTCAGCTCTGATCCGTATCTTCAAACGACGAAGGCTGCTTGGCGGAGACGTGCCTTGAACAATGAGCAACTTCGCACATCAAATCAGCCGAAATGTAGACAATTGGAATACCGTGACACGTGGAGGTGCCATTTTGATAAACCCCGGCACTCGGATAGCGAGTCGCCATCAAGAAGCAACTCGTTATGGTCACCCCTAGGATACGCACAGGTGCGCTGGTACCCCATGAGCGGGTCCTTGTATAAAGTTCTTATGTCTTTGTCTTTCACAGTTCTACATGCCAAGACTGGGAGAGTTCGATCAGACCCATGATCCAGATTTCGAACTGGAGTACATGACCTTCCCTCTTTCAAGGATGCACCCCGATGAGGAAACACAGGATACCACGAACCATCAATATGTAATGCCTCTACGGCTTTTACCAGAAGAACTTCGACAGCCTCATGCAGTGGAGTCAGAGTACACCCCTTATAAGTTGGATGATTTGACCATCCCATCGTGGTTGGATCTCGCCACGAGGCTGGCGAAGGAGAAGGAACTTCAGATAAAGTTCAAGGAGTTCATGTATATGGGCGGGAAGGAGACCTGATCATTTGAAGACTGAACACGCAAAGGTGTTGAGGGCAACAGGCTATGCCAGTTCGGCGCAGGATTCAAGCAGGATTACTAGTACTCACTGTAATAACACTGTAATGATAAACTACATAATACGTACCAGAGTCATGCGGTGCTTGTACATATGATACGGCTGCAAGCCAGTGCTTGCAACAATAGTAAATACGCTTAGTTCTCCGAAGATTTCCGTCAGTACAGCCTTGCAATGGATGTCTGACAACAATCTAGGCGATGGGGACGACAGTGAGATCCGCGAGTGCTTACCACCGCATGCCCTTCTCCACTAAACGTCTAGCAATTTCACCTCTCATCGATAAACCCGTTTGAGCGCATTACAAGATCGTCGTCAGCAACTTGATCTGGTAACTTGATTCCACGAGGACGCCACCTTCAGGTAATACAGTGCCATCCAGTGGGTTTCCAGCGTCTACGAATCTGCATCTGCGAAGATAACTCGCGCGCTAGCGCGAAGAATCACGGAAACATGCACAGATTCATTGGACACTTCATTGCTTTGTTACCGTCAATTACATTTCACCATGACACGGCTTCATGGTTTTCGTACAACCCATGGCCCTGAGCTGCCTACGATCAGGCCATGCCCACATTCTGTGTGGTTCCCTTGATCTGGATTCTGCATGGGGCATAGCCTGGTATAGCGCCCAAATGCCTCGAGGCGTCGCGTTTCTATTGTGTCGTTTTTAAGGTCGACCCTCTCAGTTCATACAAGACTCACTGACTCCAACCAACTCCGCGAGCTGCAGTTTTTTGCCGAAGCCTAACAGAAGTACCAGTAAGTTTCTTCAGCTCAAGAGGCTAGAAGTCATCGATGATCATGCGACGCGACGATTGACAGATCCATTCATTACCACTTTGACCACCCTCGAAGATGGGAGGTCTATTCAGTCGTCGGCCACAAGCGCCCAGCCCATCCCTCGCTGACATAGAGGCGCGCCAGCGCGCAGAAGCTGCTGCCGAGCAAGCCCGCAATGATGCTGAGGCTGCCAGGGCTGAGATAACCAAACTTATCCTAGCAAATCAAGAATCGCAACAAAAGTCAATGGATGCACAGCAGGCCGCCATGCAAGCCGCCGCAGCTGCACAAGCACAGTCCAATGCCGAAATGATGGCGATGATCAAGGCCGAAAGGGCTGCCAACGAGGCCCGCATGCTGGCAGAAACCGCTGCCCGTACCGCCAGTGACGAGGCGAAACAGAGTGCAGCGAAAGCAGAGGAGGAGCGGAAGCGAACTCTCGCTATCCAAGAACAAGCCAAGAAAGATGCGGAGGCGGCCACACAGCGTGCCAAGGAACTCGAAGAGGCCGCCAATGAGGAGAAGAGGAAGGCAGTCGCCGCCCAGGAGGCGGCCAACGTGTCGAAGAAAGAAGCGGAGGAAGAAGTGAAGAAGGCCAATGTTGCTAAGGAGGAGGCTGAACGCCAGCTGAAAGAAGGTATCCAGCCCGTGGTGACGCCCACACCTGAGGAGGTTAACGCAGCCAAGCGGAAAGTCCAATATCAGGAGGACCTTTTCCATTTTGCGGTAGCTGGGGTGGCAGGAGGAGGGAAATCATCCCTCATCAATGCCTTCCGCGGCTTACGTAACAAGGATAGGGGTTCTGCCGCTACTGGTGTTACCGAGACAACGCTGGCCATGTCCAGATACGCGAATGCGAATGCGGAACACCCTTATGTCTGGTATGACATTCCGGGCGCGGGCACGCTCAAAATCCCAGACTGGCAGTACTTTAACGCCCAAGGACTTTATGTCTTTGACTGCATTATCGTCTTATTCGACAATCGCTTCACTATGACCGACATTGCCATCCTCACTAATTGCAGGCGTTTCAAGATCCCCACGTATATCGTCCGCTCTAAGGCAGACCAACACATTCGTAACCTCATGAGGGACATGGGGTACGACAGTGATGACGAGGATGACGAGGATAACAAGAAGAAGCTCTATCGGAATGCACGACAGCAGTTCATCGACCAGACTCGCCGGAGCGTCAAAGATAACCTGGAGAATGCCAACATTCCGGACCAAAGAGTTTACATCATTTCGAATGAAGCAATGCTTGGTGTCGTGAAGGAAAAGCGCCCGAAGAAGGTCATCGACGAGGTTGAGCTGTTGAACGACTTGCTTGGGGAAGCGCAAATCAGGCGAGCGCGCATTGAGGCTGAGACGGCGAACATGAGGGGCGAGTAATCGATGTAGTCGATGGTCATAGCTTTTTTCACTCGCTTCTTCCTTTGTTTCTTCCTTTGGCTCTTCCTTCGCTTCTCCCTTTGGTTCTCCCTCTAATTCTTCCTTTCTGACCTCTTGAATTGTTCTGCATTCTCGCGACATGTTCATACCGCTCGTGATCGGCATTCTTGAATTGACTGTTGTGGCTAGATATCAGGGTCGGGCGCTGCCGATAAACACCTTGCGAAGCGAGACTCTCGTCTACTGAAGAATTGTACAACGCGAGCGTTGTTATGGTTAATCACCTCAGGATGCTCTGGTGTTCATGCATATCCAACAACGCGGTGTCATACAGATGACGTGAACGAACGACAGGAAAAGTTGTCATTGTTCCCGACAGCGAATGGTGACATTGACCTTGCTTCGCAAGGTGACTACCTAGTAAGTATAACGATCATGGGGTTGTTGAATGCCGAGGTCGGGTGCGTGTACAGTCAAGTGGAATGAAGGAGAAACTTCCGGCGGCGTATCTTTACATGTGGTTTTTTGGTTGCACCTTCAAGTTTCAGTCATTTTATGCATATAGCCTTAACTTCGAATCATCGGGGTGAAGACGTACACATAAAGATCCCGTGTCTCATACATGTAAGATACTTCATGCATTGCGGTGCGGATAAATAATGATGCATGTTCCGTGCCTTCTATGTAATCGAATGTTAGCGTACTTCGCGGACATGATCGTCATCATCGAAGCTGATTGTGTGGATGCGTCCTACATTCGAGATTTCTGAGAAGCAGATATCTCCAGAGATGAAAGGAAACGCAAGACTTCTGATGTAATGCGATCTTGGGCCTCCAGCATTACCCAATGGCCAACGTCCTCGAGGGCAACGGTGTTTAGTCGTGAAATGAACTTGTGGGCGTTGCGGACCGCTGACGGGGGACATGTGGCGTCTTTAGTTCCGTATATGAAGAG
This sequence comes from Rhizopogon vesiculosus, assembly GCA_001882365.1. Classification (NCBI taxonomy): domain Eukaryota; kingdom Fungi; phylum Basidiomycota; class Agaricomycetes; order Boletales; family Rhizopogonaceae; genus Rhizopogon; species Rhizopogon vesiculosus. Next base: position 25,076 of record LVVM01001672.1, read on the forward strand.
AACATGAAGGTTTGGCGGTAGATGTGCAGGAAGAAGAGCACCTGTGTCATGTGACATGGAATCAGAAAAGTAGTCATAATAATAATGAGTCACATACTTTTCTCCTCCTCGAATCGCGTTCTCGTGGTGCGGTAATAAGACAAGGGCCCTAACATGCCACGTTGAAATCGAGAAACATAAATTTGTAGATCCTGCAATGCAAAGAATGGTTGTCAGTGTGAGCACCGTCGCAAAGGATTTATTATTACATGATCATCGAGGAGGCAGCCGTCAGCAAAGTCGATTTGCTTGTTGGTGATCAGACCTTGGAATTGTCCTAACTTCGTAAACGGCAGTGTCTTCTCAGGCGTTCTAAATAATACTTGGAGAAAGGAGACAAGCTTCGGACACCTGCGTCAAAGACGTAAAATAAATATAAATACACAAGATGCACACATTTGCCTCAATTTCAGGTGTTGACGCTTCGGATGCAAAGTATGCCTGATATCCATAGGATGGATATTTTCTGGCCATTTCCTCAACGGGCATATGCTGTAATGTTGGAGGAATGTATGGAACAGCTAACCTGAGTATATTGCATTGGTAGTTGTGCTATCGGTAATCCAAAGAATACGTACATGACTAGTGCAATCAGCCGTTCTGGGTGCCACAAGGCAAATCTCCCAGCCGTATATGCGCCCCAGTCATGTCCAATCACCACCTACACCTCTCGAACTCAACGTGTGAAGAAACCCAATGCGGGAGATAGGAACAACGAACAGCTTTGGATATGTCGAGGAAATCAAGGAGTGCAGAGATGTCATTACAAATATTTTTGGTCGAGTACGCTGAAGAGTCACGAGGCATGTCCGTCTCACCATAACCTAGCATGTCTGGAACGATGACTCGGAAGCCCTGTGAGCACCATGGGCCAATCTGGTGGCGCCATCCGAACCTAAAAGTCTTGTGTTACATATTCATGTCGAGAATCTCGACGAGTACCATGAATCTGGGAAACCATGCAGACAAATTAATGGGGGTCGAGTGGAATCGTAATTGGTTGGGATTTGGTCAATAAAATGATAAAGGCGGCCAGTAGAAATTTGAACTGTTCGATGATAGAAACTATCTGGATCTGATGGATCCATTCCGGCGGCACCACGTTGGCAGCTGTTGGCAGTGAGTCAGCGGAGGGCGAGTGGACTGTGGGGCAGTGCTTCACGGCACCGCGCAGCTGGGAACCAAATTCGGAGTTTTCCGATTGCCTTTCTACCTTCCACCACGCATCTGCCTGACTGCCCAGTTTACCCGTCTTCCAGCATTATTCTTACTTTCTCTCCTTAGCTTCAGCTTCCCCGCAATAACCGACCCCTGAATTTTCACTTTCCCCCCTGTTTTTCTCTTTTTTTTCTGCCTTGTGACAGTTGCAAATCTGTCTCCCTTCATATCACGCAAAGTACTTGTAAGTCTTCACATTTCCTTGCGTTCTCAACATCATGAAGTATTCATGCTCTCCCCTCTAGTTCTTAATATGCCAGCCACCGTATCTTCTGCAGCATCTCGTGCGGATGTCAAACTTTCCTCGGCAAAGTTCAGGTCTTCTCCACAACCTCGCAAGACTCGCATGGTCAAGCGCAGGGGCAGGGGAAGAGACCAGTTTGACAGCGACGATGAGGTCGTTAGAGAGGTTGGAACAGACTCAGAGTCCGATGACGCCTACTCCTCAATCGCCTCTGAAACAGACTCCGATACAGAACCTATCTCTGAAGACATTGTCTCAAATGGCCACTCACGCTTTCTAACGCCCAATACAACACAAAGCTCTGCAGATGTCCCAAAGCTCAACCATCAGTCTGCCAAAGATCTCCAGGGCGACTCTACCCCTTTTTTCAGCGCCGCTGGTGATTGGTCAGAGATGGTCGCCGAGGAAACTGCCAATGGCCCTGCAGAACTCCCAGTTATAGAGTTCGCTGAATTCAATAGTCCTTCTGTCCCGCAGCGTACTTTGTCAGGACCGCCCCCGCGTAAAACAGGTAAAGCTTCAAAACGCCCCCTGTTTAAGCGCGCAGTCTCGGCACCTTCATCTGACCGCGGTACAGCCCCTCAGTCTGCACCCGTTCAAGTCGATCAGGTCGCAGAGCCTGTAGATGATCAGCCGAAGGCATCGACATCCAGGCAGCCATCTCGAAATCATGCCGCTCGTCATGCTTATCAGCAGAGGCTGGAGGCGGATCCGTCGTATGTTCCCACCGTTGGTGAATTTTGGGGCCACGATGATCGGCTACTGGATAAAGATCTCCGGAGTCTGAGTGGGTGGTGGAGAGGGCGCTGGCAGGGGAGGGGGAGAGGGAGAGGAGGAGGCTTTAGTGGAGGTTTTGGGCGTGGCAGGGGCAGAGGAGGCTTTACTGACTCGGAGTCTAGTCGTCCTGCACCAGAAACCCCTGTGTCCCAAGAGACAGAGAAACCTCCAGCTGAGACGCCTCCCATTGACCAGCTGTGGACCCATGATGGTTTCGAGGAGATGAAGAAGCGAGATGAAAAGCGGCGTGTGGCGGTACAATCTCAACAGCAGCAAGCAGCAAGGCCTGCACGAGGTTTCATGCCACTTCGTGGCAGAGGTGCCTTTATTGCAGGTCGTGGACGTGGTGGTTTTACACGTGGCGGTTTCACACCCTCACCAACTCGAGCACATTTCGCCCCCCCTGCTGCTGCTGCCGCTGCATCAGGTAGGACGTGGTACGCGATGAAGCCTGAACGTGTCTGGACAAAGCAACACGAGGGGTTCCTTCATTTCGACCATGCTCTGAGAACTCGTCCCGGTCAAGGTCCAGGCTATCGGGTCAAGCTCGGTGGCAAAGATGGTCATGTTGTGAGAGGGCCCGTTCGGGCACCTCAGGCGACATCAGAGCATACGCCATCAGTTGCAGCACCATCAGAGGCGAGCGAAAAGACATTTGTCGTGCGTTTACCGAAGAGGGCAGGAAAGGAGAAAGCATCTGAACCAGTTGCGGAGGCTGTCGAGATTAATATTACTGTCGCCAATGCCCCTGTTGAAGATGTGTTCACGGTTCGGCCAGAGCTTGTGCCTCCACGGCAGCCCATTCCAACGTCGCAATCAGCTTCGCCTGCAGTCAATGGCCATGTGACTTCTGCGTCAGTATCTGCTGCGCCTTCTAAATCTGCTGCACCAGCTCCATCGTCACCTCATGTCTTGACGTCGCCGAAAGAGAAGATCACATCACCGCTTCTAGACCAAATGATGCGTGAGGCCGCAGACCAACAGGCCAAGGAGACCGCAGATGTGACGAATGCCATATTGCAGGAGCAGTATGACCAGAATGCACCTGCTCTCCTTCAGGTCGAGCCACCCGCAGTGAACCTGGACACTTCTGACGCAGTCCGTCAATCAATTCCCCCACTGCAGACTGTATTCTCGCCGCCATCGCAACCTTCGCCTCCGTATGGATCGCCGTTCGGATATGGCTCCTCTCTGCCGCCCGGTGTCGCCATCGGTCACCATGGCATGGCATATGAGATTGCCACGGGACGACCCGTGTACCTTCAACACCCGACGATGTACACACCACGCCCGTTAGCACATGGGATGATGACACCTCCAGGGCTTCCATATCCCCCGATGCACCACCACTCCAACGGCTCACCAGATTTCCTTGCACCATCTCATACACCTCCCATCAATGGTTTCATTGACCCAAACACTGGTAGTCCGCTCTTCGCTTTCCCTCGCCAGAGCTCCCGCGTCGAGATTCGATCGCCATCTTCACATTCGGACCTCAAGCCGTCGAAGAGCAGCAATCGCCGGCCTTCGAGTTTGAGGATGAGTGCGGCATCATTTGAGCCCTCGCGTCCCGCGAGTCCCAACACCGAATCGCAGCCATACCGGTCATCTGAAGGTCATTCAGCGCAGGATGAGGCAAGTTCCAGTCAGGCCACTGACCAGCCAATGCCGGAGCAGTCGATGGAGAATGCCATGTACGGGTACTCGCCATACCAGCAGCAGTACTACTACCCCGATCACTATGGGTACTCTCAGTACTACGACATGTCCCAAGTTCCGCAGTATGAGATGTATCCCACCGACCCACATGCTACTCAGGCGGTTTACTATTAAGTAGTTCCCGTGTTTTTTTATTTTCTGCGTGCACAATCTTGTTCTTCTTTTTTGTTTGTTTTCTCATATAGGTTACATCACACCGCTATCCACGACCGTTTCATTCCTCACGAATCTTGACGTACTCAGCAGTTACCCTCACAGACTTGATTTCATATATGGTACTTCATGTTTCCCTACCTTCATGCTGTTTCTATGTGTTTGCCCTACCTCACTCAATACTTGTCAACTTCTCGGCGCTTGAATATGATATTGGCTTGTTGTCGGTGCTACAATTTACTGGTGTACATAGGGTGTTGGTTAATGCCACTCTGATCCTAGAATTCTATAACGAAATTTACAAAAATTGGGTCAGACTTCTGCTATCTGATGCTCTTCATATGCATGATGATATTGCTTACTCGCAGTTTCCGCCTCTGTGCCAGTGGAGTCGTCGATAGGTGACCTACTACAAACGTCGGAATTGAACAATTGAACCTATGATACCACATGTTTGTCACAAGAGTCAACCATGGATGATTATTCCAACCCACCATTTCTGACACCGTCGATTGTCCAGTATTTTTGGCACGACAGGCAAAGCTGCCTCATACGTGAATCGGCCGATACGCAGCGATTGCACACTTTCACCGGACGCATGACGCATGAAGAAATGAATTTAGTAGGCATTTCCTCCGGTAGCTCGTTGTCACCATCTGGATCCGGGGCTTCTTCGACACAGCCACTGCAGAGGCTCATGATTCGCAGTTGTCAATATAGGAGCAATCGCAGCAGAACAGCCTGTTGCAGCGCGGACAGCGGATGAAGATGCTTGAGTTGTGCTCTGGGCAGAGGTCGCATGCCCACATTTCCTGATAAAGACACGCCATGCCACCGGTCGAGCACTCTGGGCAGCTCGCATGGGACCAACACGAAGGGTTCTTGCAGGTCCGCCAGCCAGGCCGCTCGCATTCCTCGCAGGGACCACACTTGGGAGGGTGAGCGCGTGCGGCTTGAACGTACGCTGTGTCAGGAGAAGCAATGTGTGATACTGACGGGACGACCACTACACAAGGACAGATCCCTCGTGCGACACCAAGATTTGCGCCCAGGACACTTTGTTGATTTCTCAGGGCCCTGGTGTTCAAGTCAAGGAAAACGTAGCGCCATCTCCCAATGTCTGCCATACTGTGCGAGCAATGGTTCAGATGACCCACGGCAGTCGTTTGACTCGCACGATGCAACCTCGCAGCTGTCGCAATAGACAAGATCGGAGCCACGTAGAACACTGATATGGTGAGGCGGCTGGTTGTAAAGAGGAGCTATCAATAGCCTCCTGCTGCAACAGGCGTTGGTTAGTATTGCAGTCAATTCGCACCATGACAATGGATGATACAGGTAAAGCCCCTACCCCCATTTGCACTCCCCTCCATACATGACGTGCACTGAGGTACTCATTGGCGTCTATTATAAGAACGTACTATACCTGACCCTCGCGGCCATGAATTCAGAGAGGCGTTCATGATCCGGAAGACGTTCATGCGCATTGGATGGCCAAAGCCTCTCTCGGATGGCGAGATGACTCTCCAGGTGAGCATATCCATGCAGGGCAGATAAGTAGTCAAGTGAATGCAGAAGGTATTAGCGCGATTGCTTTTATACCAGCAGCAAGTCGCATTTGTGGGGTATGGGTTATCATGGCGCTATTATGACCTCGACTCCTGAGCTTTTGATGATTCAGAAGTTTCATTGCCTGCAAGTCGTGTTTCGCGTTCATCAGGAAATTAACCCGAAACTGATATGACCAGACAGAACTG
>LVVM01001692.1:13959-36872 GCA_001882365.1 Rhizopogon vesiculosus
AAGCGCGTCCGTCATTTAGCCTTTTCGTTGGTGGAAAACGGGAATTAGGTTTTGGTGGTGGTGGTTGAAGTCCATGGTTCGCGTTGGCGTGTTCCCGCCGGAAGGTAGGGGGGAAGCCCAACCGGGAGTGATAAGCCCACTCCCCCCAGCCCCGAACACGAAGCCGCCACTCAGCCCTTCCATAGTATCCGAGTAACCTGAAACAAATGTCAGAAAGGCGAAAAGGCAAAAGTTGATATTCGCTTACCAGGCACTAGCACGCTGTCCCAGAACCCATTACTGAGGATGTTCTCCATAGACATCATACCCATATGTTCGTCGGAAGATGGCATATCAGCCATAGTAGGAGGGAAGGTAGAAATATCCGCGACGGGACCCATCTCACTCGCGAAGGAATAATCGCTCATTCCATTAGTGCCGTTCATTCCCACGGTCGGGTTAGCGAAAAGCGCAGAATTGTTGATGTTATTGGTCATATCTCCTGCATGGCTCACGTTATCAGACTGGTCCCCAGATTGCACGTCCTCCGTCTCTGCTGGTGCATCTGTGCGAGCGGAAATAAGGGCGCGCAGGAATGCACTGTACAATGCTGGGGCATGATGGGAGTTGACGGCGACGTCGGCGAGGACATTGGCGATCTCTTTGACGAGGTTGATGATATTCTGCTCGTTCTCAATGAACGGCTGGAACTCCGGGCGAATAAGCTAGTAATCTAAATCAATAACATGATAAATGGCAAATAATGACGCCAAAGTACCTTGAGCAAGCTGAGTACTGCGTAAGAGATGTACACGAAATGTGAATCCGGCGAATACTTCAGAATACCCATTGGGGCAAGATCTTCCCGCGCAACAATTGCCACTGCCGTGGCCGACGTATAACACCGCGAGAAGAAGTGGGCAATATCCACGGCCGAACGCTCTATGGCGTTCTGCAGCCCGAAAGAGTTGATGACCAGCATATAGTAGTGAAAGTAGAACTTCATCAACGTTTGGGAATATGATACCAGCCCATGCTCGCCTGGACAAAGCGTAAGGAGGATGCTGCCTCAGACTGTGAATATCTTACCGGCCGGTATAGGTCGAGCAGTGGTCCATTCATGTTGCCACGCAAGTATCTGGGTCTCGATGGTTTTGATGATGATCAAATAATCGCAGTCGGTCTGTAAACCAGACGGGGTATTGGTGCCCGAGTACAGAAAATCTAGACTCCTGGACACAATTCGCTGCAGTTCCTAGTAGTGGGGAGGACGGTCAAACCGCGCATTAAACTCAACGACACATGAATACGAACGACGTATGCTGCCAAAGCAGTGTCACCTGGCTGTCCAACGGGGGATTTCAGCCATTGTAGTGCATTGCGGATAACAAAGCTGGTAGATAGATGATTAGAGATCAAAATCAAATGAGATTGAACCGCCTTACTCCTCTTTGATAGAATGAGGCTTTCCCATTTGTGCACTCACACTCCTGTCAAGGGCGTAACACAAGAACCAGGTTCGCTCACGGTTGTGCACTTCTTTATCCCGAGCCCGACCTTCGGGTGTATCTGAAACGCTCATTGTAGTCTTCCGGTGCAAGTTCAGGTCCGTCGCCATCCTAGACGATAGACGTCACTACGAATGGTCGACGAAATGAACAAACACAAACCTGATTGCCATTCCTAGTAACAACCACGTCTTATCATATTCATATCGTTCCACTGCACCGCATCCCCAAAGGGTGAGGAGGAGATACGCCTGCACGATCTCAAGAGATTTATAACCTTTAGCGGGCACACTGAACGCAAGTTTTTGTGCGAGTTCAGCAAGCTTCTGTTGAAGTTCCGGTTGCTCGGTGTAGAATTTTGATGATATGGCACAAACTGTGAAAGATAAATTATCGCGCAAACGCGTAGGAAAATAAACTTACTCGTCGTGAGTAAAAACGGCGAGCGGGAGCAGACAAGCGAGGGCGTATGAAAGTCCCTATCAAAGAGCTCACAATGCACCTACATACAAGATTAGAATATAGCACCACACGGAGCGGCAGAACTACGGACGTTCATATGATCGAAGTAGCTAGCAGTCGATCAGATCAACATCGGGATAGATGACAAGGCTATACTCACATATTAAACAGCGCAAGCACTTGGTCTGTGCTGACAAAGCTTAGCATCTCAGGCTGAATCTGCCGCTCGATATACAAGCGTCGTAGGGGGAGTATTGTCATTGGGCCTAGAACGTTACCAATTTGAAAAATATCAGCAACGTGTGAAAAAATATGTGCGAACCTGGCCTAAAATAATTATCACTAGCCACTCCCAGTTTTCGATCAGGATCTGGGTCAGCTGCACGCGCTGAAAAGGAAGAGGAGATACCCTGGGCTCGTCGATTGGCCAGGCTTGCCTCGGCTAGGAGCCCGAGAGGGTTAAGTGAGTTATCGGGAAGGCAGTGGAGTTTTGGGGACGCAGAGGCATTGGCGCTGGATGATGGTGGATAAGCAGACTGCGGTGGAGGTGAAGGAGTTGCCAGGAGGGCATGGGTTTGTGCCGCTTGACTTGTTGGTGAAGGCGATCTAGATACCATGCCGGAGACCATGCTTGGGTTACCGATCGACTTCAAAACGGTGTCCAAAGTTTTTTCCATTTTCTTTAGTGAGCGAGTGAGAAGTTCATGTTTTCTTGGACTTTATTTTGAGTGTTGGCTGTTGTGGAGGAGTCATGGAAATGAAACTTACTTGGTGGACCGTTTGCCCCGATTGGACTCCTCAAATATGCACTCGTGATGTCCAGTCGAGCAACGTTTGCAAGGAGGGCCATGCTCGGCCCCAACACATTTCATTTTTAGACGTCGACAAACTGTGCATGCGCTAAGGAGCATGCTTAGGAGTGGTACCATGGATGGGCGCGATATGCTTACCGTGAACCTCTGGTGGACTTTGGCTTCGGCTCCTCCCTATCAGCGGAAGGACTTTGACCATCTATGCTCTCGTCTATGCGTGCCTTTTTCCTGCTACCGTCGCCCATTGCACCGACAAGGGAAGAGGAAGGCCTCTTCCCGTTGGCATCCCCAGAGTAAGAGACGTTATCAGTTGGCGGGGTACCCATGGTGTCTGATCCTTGTGATGAGGGGGAAGATAAGGTCTGAGGGACAGCAAAGTGTTGGTTCATGTGCTGCTGAGGTTGCTGATAGGTGTAATACGGAGGATAGAGGGATAAAGAGGGATCGATTTGGGGGGAACGAGCAGGAGGCATGTTTGATTGTGGGACGACGTGGTCCTGACGGTGCATGGATATGATGCAGTCAAGACGAGGGTACTGGTTAACGTAGTACTGCGGATAGGAGGGAATTGGAGATAATGGCATCAGCATGGTTTCGAAAATAGAGGAGATAACATGTGATGGGGGGGCATACCTTGTCGAAAAGATTGGAGTTTAAAACCAAAAACCGAAACTGAGAAGAGAGAGGGCCACTGGCTCACGGGTGAGTCGCAGATTTCGGATGATACGCTCACACTCTCAAGCGAAGGTGGCGCTTGTTCCACACAAGGAACGAACAGGTTGAACCAGTCAAAGTTGCTGTCAAGCCAAGGAAAAGTTCAGTTTACAAGTTAAGGCAAACCTTCCACGACAAGAAGACAAGACCGTTGTGACTTACAAACCACGTTCAGGGAGTTGGTCCAAAGGAGAACAGAATTGCCCAGGGACAATTTGTGGACGAACTCTGTCTGGTGAGAGATTTCAGCGCTTTCACCCCTCGCGGCCTCTTCGCCTTAGCCAACTGCGGAGTTTCAATTTCTCTCCTCTAGGCAGCCGCGTGCTTCCGCATTTCCTTCATCTGCGGAATCCCAGGCTCAGCGCTCAGCCCCGACGCGCCGTCATAAAAGCGAACCGGAAGCAAACCCCCATACTGAGCTCCCAATTTGCAGGCATAGATTTCAGACATCACTGATCCGTCTTTGCAATTTTTTGACATATCCACACCACCCAATCAACGGCGCGTGTCCTCTCTCCAAAATATATTCCCGAGGATCAGGCACTTTCTCGGTCAAATCCAGTGGCTGACAGTTCGCGTCGAGTCTCTATCTTTGGAAGATAAGTACAATTCGGAAATTAAATGGCTCTGTGTAGCCATACCATTAGAGGTAGGTTACCCCCCTGAGTGTTTTTCAGTACCCTCACGACAATCCATGATTTGTCTTAAAACGAAAGGCGAGTGCACAATCTCTCCTTGAATATACTTGCCGCGCAGTTCGATGGGCATACGATAAAGTGTGTCTAGCTAGTACCTCATGGACGGCGTTTCCAAGAAAGTTTTGAACTGATTGTTTCTTGCACGAGGTTGGACATGAAAAGCATTAGATGAAATTATTACCTCTAACAGATATCATCTTGCTCTCGAATATTGTCATCCAAGCCCATTTCCCAGTCGCTCTGTGATCCACGTCCTTTGTCATCCCCCGACCACTAGTTTCTCTCTCAACATTTTCGTACCGGAAGCCCGTCTCCATATCAATTAGTTCTGAAAGAAATTCTATGCTAGATGATCACCGTTCTCACCATGAAGGCTCAAAATCGAAACAGTCCATTTTTGCGAAAGGTATGCTTCTTTTCTTTCTCTGCTGATTGGTACGCAACAAACAGGACTGGCACAATTCTGTGGCATTTTTACATGTGCTCACCGTGTGCTGGTGATCGCTTCACAAAAGAGAGGCCAATGATTGGCTCCATATCACTTGTCGCTCCTTCGACTGGATCATAGTTCCGCTCTACTCGACATCGGGGGAGCAAACCCGATAACTGTTTCCTCGATGTCACCGTCTTTGTGATTGCATGACAAACACAGTGGAGCAGGCACCTTCTCGCGATGTCATTTGTTTACCTGTCGAAGACACGTTCATCAAATTGATCCTCGACGATTTAGCGGGCATCAATGCGTCGTCGATCCGTACTGTTAATTGTTATGCACAAGATGTCATTTGTCAGGCTCAGGTTGTCCCTCTCGTCCCCTTTGCAAGCTGCGCCTGGATGTCCATCCTTTTGCGACATGTGCAATTACTATTGTGTCATGTTCACGTGCGCTCCTATTTTCGGATTGGAGACTCCGGTCAAGAAGTTGCAGCAGCTCGCCTTCGCTTGTACTCCCACTGATCTACATCTTTCGAGAACACGGCCGCCTCCCTCCGCTATTGATTACGAGTGGGGCCAATTACTGTACTCGATCCAGGTTCCACGGTCAAACTCACATCTCTCTTGAAGACGATTGGTTGCTAGCACCACCGAGTATGTACTGCACTCAATCCAGCTACGTCAATCTCCACGACCAAAGACGCTGCCGCCGCCGGCATGATATCTATGACAAGTATGACTCGGAACAGCTCTCGGTAACTTTCGGAACTTAAAGTCTGTCATGAGAATGCATAGCTTGCATAATGGGTCATCGTGGCGGGTCTTCTCCCAGCCGAAGACGCTGCTGTTAGGATGCTAGTCACAAGACCAACTGAAGATACAACTTATCGGACCGATCAGTGGCTGCTGGATAGGTATGTTTGAATTCTGCTCTACGTAAACCAAGGATAGTCTTAGCAGCACGCACGTCTACTATTTGATAGAGTGATTATCTGTCAGGCGTTGGACAGTGATTTTTCGTGTTCGCTCGATCGGTGAGATATCTCACCAATCACTACTCAATGATGACTTGCTCACAAAGCGGCACGGATCGGCATAGATTTGTCTCCCACCAGCGTTTTATTACAAGCACATTTTTCGCTGCGCGGTGGTAATCATACCGCCGGGTGAACTACATAGGCACGGTTCTTCACTCGCACGCTGGCATTATAGTCTATCCTGAACGGATTCAAATCATTCACCGAATTATTACTCGATTGGTTTGCTCTGCACGCCTTTCAGGAGGTCACAAACGTCCATCTTCTCATGTTCGAAGATGACTCGTTGCCGAATGAAAGACGAAGAATTTATCTTCCTTCGATAGATGTATATCGATTTGAGGTAAACTACAGCGAGCGTCGAGCAATTGTACACCGAAAGGACTTGAGTTTCTTGTTCCGGGATATCGGCCGCCTCATCGTGGGGTAAATGGATGACTTCCCGCCGGCTTAACGGCTTCCGTAATGCTGATCTTCTGGAAATCTGAAGTGGTCATCCCTTCAAGGAAACCTTATCTATGCGACCCCCCTCTAGACTCTACTTACTCATCTCGACAAGACGCTAACACGTTCTAGGAACCCCGGATGGATCTGAATGAGGGTAATCTTAAGGAGAAGGGGACGCCTGTGCCGGAGCTCACTAATTCCTAAGGCGTCTGGTTCGAGACCCGCCACGTATCTCACCAATTTAGGCGACCCTACAATGAAGAAGTGTTCAACAATATATTGATGGTTGTACAAATTCGACATCATTGAGGAATTGCACAGAGGCATCTACTACCGATCACGGTCTCTACCGTAGCTACTAGTCTCGAACCAGACGTTTCGGGACCACCTTCGGCTTCTTCGTTCTGGGAAGCGCCAGCGGTGTCGTTTTCAACATCGCTTCCCAGAACGGCTGGTTCGAGACCACGTAGCTATGTCTATTTGTCTATGTAGAGGAGGTTGCTACTCATTCGAAAAACCACTCAGTCAGACAACGTTTTACTTCCACGTCACAGCCTATTTTTAAGTCCCCGCTTGACGTGACGTCTGTAGCTCAACAATCTCACCTCTTACCCCGTTGTTTTCGACTCTTTACAGTGGTGTAAAGGTCTGCGATGATTTATGGTCGGTGGAAGACTTGGATCGAGGCGAGGTATTCGAGTGAGTGGTTGTCCGCCGATATTATAGCGCCTCAAAAGCAGACCCAGCGCTCCAGCTGACCTTTCTTTGAGGGAGATAGGCAGAACGGAACGGGGGCTGACAGATGATAGCTCATCGCGCGTCTGATTCTGCATCGCCATACTGTTGCGTAGCCCTCCGGGAGTCCAAAAAGCCTTAGTGCATATGCACGTCCGGAAATACTATGTAGAGTGTCGCATGAATGTTCGGAACCGATGCCCAGTTCAAGTACAAGTGTGCGAAGGACCGCTGAAGCGATGGAGGCGCTCGGGTCAGCGTTCTGTCACCTGTGTTGTGTGATAACGATTCCGGGTTTGCCACGGTAACGCCGAGATCAGGTTCAGGGTAATGATGTTCGGGCTGCAACGTTGGTTATCACCGCATGATTAGTCTACTTGGCTCTGCCAAGTGGTCTCCAAGCTTGGGGAGATAAGTGCTCCAAGACGATGAGTTTGAGACGAATAGGGTTGCACGACGGCCTTGCAAGCTCCAATAGGATATTTCCGCACACCGATATTTCTTTTTGCGAATATGCGCCATGCGACTATAGAAGCGCCTATGAATACTTTGTGTTTAGCGTAGCATGACTCGTTGACAGGGTTCTTAGCACGAGAAGTGATATTCATTTCGCGTCCCGATAAATCGAGGACATATCAGTATACACCACTCCTTCTGCGTGATGCCGGGTTCTAGCACAGGGCCTGTGACGCCTGTCATCACATAATTGATGGCAGAGTTTGACCCGTGTCACAAGGGTGCTTGATCAGCGACCTTCAGGCTGACCTGTAATAGTATACCGGATTCGGAGGCAACATTGGGATCATTGGGTATAATACTTGGTCACAGGCGATGAGCTGAGAAGGAGAGAAGCCCAGGAACCCATAAGGAAATCTCTTGGTCAGAGAACTTGCAGAGAACCAAATGACTCTTCTGTAACGTGGTATACTAAGGGAAGCAAAAGCTACAAACTTATGAAGCCGATTCTCCAGTCAGATTGGCAACCCGCCGATTGGAGTATGAAGGTAGTCTCCCCTAGCCAGACCTTTATAGACGAAGGAACGATAGTCATTCCTTCTAATACTTAGTGTATGAACGTTGAATTGTGACTGAAAAGGACTCTTATACCATCTCGGCCGTCCTGCACATGAAAAGAGAGTCACTGGGGGTGATCAGATCTCCAAGCGAGTTTGACGTTTCGCTGAGGATGCTTGAAGGTAAGTGCCTGCACGTAAAAGCACAGGGCATTAATATTCATTGCCACGTTGGAAGCGAAAGAGCCAAAGAACACGAAAACAGCAAGACAATCAGCGGTTAGTAGCCGGTAAGCACAATGGGAGGCTCTCGGCAGATTTGCCGACAAGGGATTAAATAAGACTCCGCTTGAAATATGAGCATGCGGGGTGGCTTGTTGACTGCATTAAACGTTCCATAAGACTCGAGCTCGGACACCTTGCTATTCCCCATGACCAACCAGCAGCGTCCGTCGTTGGTGCTCGCACCGTCTGTCAATACAACAACGTATGTTTTTCTCAATAATCTATCTCCTCAGACTCATAATTGACGCGTATGCTTCCTCACCAGGGTAGTCACGACCACGACCACTACAACCACTTACGCGCCAATACAGCTACCACCACTGCCACCGCCAATCGAGCCAAAAGATCCTAGAGAGTATCCCCTCCTGCATGCCAATTTGCCCCCATCTCTCAAGAGATTTCCGCTCGTATTTCCGAATGGCTCCCGGGCTACTTTCCGCGACGGGGCGGACGGCGAGGGAGATCTGGATGAGGAGGAGCCAGTTCCGAGTGGCAAGGGCTGGACAATGATAAGACCAGACTCATCTGGCAATTCTGGCAAGGTTGTCGGACTGGTAGAGGCGGTTGAACGCTATGGTAGGAAACGGTCACACGGCGCTGACAATATGATGGAAGGTGTAGAGCCTACCATTGAGCGCGAGACACATACACCACCTCGGAAGAAGGCAAGGGGGACTCATATTCCCCCAATTACTACTTTAAATGCTGCGGCACCTCCATCTCCGCTGCCATCACCCCATGGCTCACCACCACCACAGCCTATATGGCCTTCTGCACCTCCTAGTGGAGCTTCTTCCCCCCAACCCCAGCCACCTTTACAACCAGATCTTGCTCTCACTACCCTTCTCACCCTTCCATCTCTTTTATCGCATTTTACAAGCCTTCCGCAGCCGTTACAATCACATTTCCTCCTGACTCTGTTACGCCATTCTCCTCTTCCAGTTTTGCGGACACTGCATTCTGTTTTAACTCCGACTCTAGCGCGTGACTTTTTAACATTATTACCCCCGGAACTTTCATCTCATGTTCTGAGTTTTCTTCCTTATTCCACTATCTTGCGAGCATCCAGAGTATCTAAAGCCTGGCGCGCCATCATTGACTCTGATCCGGTACTTTGGACCGATCTCCTCAAAAGCACCAAGATCTGGTTTGGAGGTGTCACCGAACGATCTTTCGCGCACTCCATCTACGCTAGGCGCCGCCTCGACGTGCCCTCCATTCCCCAAACCCTCCCCCTCCCCCATCCATATAAGATGCTCTTCAAATCGCGCCAACTCACTCGAACTCGATGGGTGGAGAACGAACATCCGAAGTGTCGTTCTTTTCCCGCACACGGTTCCTCTGTCGTCACTTGTCTGCTTCTCTCTCATGGGCGCATCATATCTGCGTCCGATGACCATTCAATTCACGTGTACTCACCTTTGACGGGTGAACTCCTCCAAGTGCTGGACGGCCATGAAGGTGGCGTGTGGGCCCTTGCTGCCTGCAAGGATACGCTCGTCAGTGGGTCGACGGATCGCACTGTCCGGATCTGGAATCTCGCAACTGGTAAATGCACGCACATATTTGGCGGGCATACGAGCACCGTCCGATGTTTAGCCATTGTCAAACCGGAGTGGATCGAAATTGAAGGAGAGGGCGGCGTTATCACGAGGGAGAAGTGGCCGAAGCGGTCGACGATTGTGACTGGTAGCCGTGACCACTCCCTTCGCGTGTGGTCTTTGCCAAAGCCTGGTGAACCAGAGTACAGGTGCTACGGTGCAGATGACACGGAGGCTGACCCAGCCGATGTATGTTTCATTTGTAGCTTCGGTGACTGTTCCTCATGTTTTTTTTTTTTCATTTTATAGGAGGATGCAGACGATAATCCGTATCACAAGATGCATCTCGAGGGTCATGATCATGCAGTTCGTGCTCTAGCTGCCCGCGGCCGCACTCTTGTATCTGGCAGCTATGATTGCACTGTGAGACTATGGGACATTGTCACTGGCGAATGTAAATGGGTTCTTGTAGGTCATACCCAAAAAGGTTCGTACCACAGGTTTACCTTGACGCTCTTGCTAAAGCGTCGCATATAGTGTATAGTGTTGTTCTTGATATTCACCGCCAGATCGCCTGTTCAGGCTCCATGGATAGCACTGTTCGTGTATGGAACTTACGAACCGGACAGTGCCAACATACCTTGACTGGGCACACATCGCTTGTCGGTCTACTTGGCCTGTCCCCGTCCTACCTCGTCTCCGCGGCGGCTGACTCTACTTTGCGCATATGGGATCCTGAAAGCGGAGAACTGCGACACACGCTTGCCGCGCATACAGGTGCCATTACGTGCTTCCAACATGACGAGTTCAAGGTGCTGAGCGGGTCTGACGGTACGCTCAAGATGTGGAACGTGCGCGATGGTTCTGTCGTCCGTGACCTCTTGACAGGCATACAGGGCGTTTGGCAGGTAGTCTTTGAGGGCCGCTGGTGTGTCGCTGCCAGCAATCGGAATTCTGCCACAGTCCTTGATGTTTGGGACTTCGGCACTGATGAGGATGAGTGGATCGGAGAGCCTCCAAGTGGTTTCTATGATGATGACACCGAGGAGGAAGACGAGGGGGAGGAGGTAGAACAGGCGGATGTGGACGCCATGGATCAGGATCTCGAAATTGAACCGTCTGAGGGGTCGGGTTCTACGGAACCTGAAGTACTTCAGGAGGGTTCCCCTGAAAGTATCCAGGCGCTGGGCCCCGAAATCGATGATGTGCCAATGGATCCGGAGGAAGGTGTTGGAGCGTCAAAATGGGCGCCCTCGTCGAGCACCTCCAGTCGTCAGCGTGCTCGTGCACTCCTTGGCGAATCTTCCAGCAGAGCGGTCCCGCAACTTCGTGACGGTATTCCATCACGCTTACCTCCCAACAATGAAACCCCCACCCGCCCAAGAATACGCCCGGCTATGAAGTCGAGGCGGCAAATGTAATACATCTTAGACTTTGGTCGCTCGTTTCGTTTTTTTATTACATCTGGTTTCGATTATCGGCTCACGGTATATATCTTGCGGTGTCCATATGGATGGGACTTGAATCATTGTCATTTGCGAGTATTCCAACATTTGTATCCGATAGAATAAAATCGAGGGTGTACGTACATGAGTGTGGGAAATATTCGTGAATGAGACCCTTTTTGGGTTCTAAGGAGGTTTGTTGCAAACCATGATGGACGACAGTTTCGACAACTTTCAGTATGATTCCGCTTCATCGTATGGTGGCGGGATCAGCGTCGTGGACGACAATTCCTCTGTCTATACTGCTACTACCAACACCGGAACACCGGTCGACCTCGAAAGTCTCTCCATCGTAGACGATCGCTCCCAAACATCCTCGTACACCAATGGACGCGATGAGCACGACCTTCACACAGGAACGCTTACGATAGATGAAGAATTTGATGCTGTTCTGGATGACCTCAAAGATGAGGGTGCTATGGATCTCCCCCCTCATGCCTGCAGGTAAGGAATATTTGTATTGCTTCCGTGGAACGTGACTCAATACCGCTCGGCGCCACAGCTATTGCGGAATCCACTCCCCAGCCTCCGTCGTAAAGTGCCTTGTGTGTTCTAAATGGTTCTGCAATTCACGCGGCAACACATCCGCCTCACACATCGTGAACCATCTAGTCCGCGCGAAGCACAAGGAGGTTATTTTGCATGCCGAGAGCCCGCTCGGCGAAACCACCCCGGAATGCTATAATTGTGGTAGCAAGAACGTATTCATGCTAGGATTCATTCCCGCGAAGAGTGACACTGTTGTGGTGCTTCTGTGCCGGTAAGTTTCCATACTACTACCGAGAACGTCAAATTCATGGCATATATTCAGTCAGCCCTGTGCTGCCGCTAGCAAGGACATGTCTTGGAACGCTGCCCTTTGGGCACCGCTGATCGATGACAGATCTTTTCTTTCATGGCTCGTCAAACCTCCCAGCGAAACTGAGCAACTTCGATCTCGTCAAATATCATTCAATCAGATCAACCGCTTGGAAGACCTCTGGCGTGAGAACGCCAATGCCACGCTCGAAGACCTCGAAAAACCTGGTATCGATGACGAACCGCAACCTATCCTTCTTAACTACGAGGACGCATACCAGTACCAGAATATTTTCGGCCCTCTTGTCAAGATCGAGGCTGATTATGACAAACGCTTGAAGGAGAGTCAGACTCAAACTGATATCACTGTTCGATGGGATCTTGGTCTGAACCAGAAGCGAGTTGCGTGGTTTTGCATGCCCAAGCTGGAGAGTGGTGAAGTTAGACTTGCTGTGGGTGATGAATTACGGTTGAGGTATCAGGGCGAACTGCATAAAGCTTGGGATGGAGTAGGGCATGTCATTAAGATTCCGAACAGTGCGTTTTTTGTTTTCTCGGTAGGAGTTGTTAAGCTGATCATCGTTTCCTAGATGTCTCTGACGAAATTGGGCTTGAATTGCGTCGCACTGAGGGTGTGCCTACCGAGTGTACACATAACTTTGTGGCGGATTTTGTCTGGAAGTCTACCAGCTTTGACAGGATGCAGTTGGCGATGAAGACGTTCGCAGTCGATGAGAAGAGTGTGAATGGTTACATCGTACGTCCATTCTTTTACGTCTTCTTGAAGTAACTAACCCTTTCCAGTATCACAAACTTCTCGGACATGAGCTTGCGCCCCAGGTTCTCCGCACCCAAATGCCTAAACGTTTTTCTGCGCCAGGTCTTCCAGAGCTCAACGGCTCTCAAATGTATGCGGTCAAGAGCGTTCTACAGAAGCCTATTAGTTTGATTCAGGGCCCTCCCGGCACTGGAAAAACAGTAACTTCCGCATCAATCGTGTACCATCTCGCCAAGATGAATCCCGGTCAAGTTCTTGTCTGCGCGCCGTCGAACGTGGCAGTTGACCAGCTCACTGAAAAGATACATGCCACTGGTTTAAAGGTCGTGCGTCTGACAGCCAAATCCCGCGAAGCCCTGGACTCTAGCGTCGCTTTCTTAACGCTGCACCAACAAGTTGCAAATAGCACAACACACGTGGAGTTACAGAAGTTGATCATGCTGAAGAATGAACAAGGAGAATTGAGCTCCAATGATGAGAGGAAGTACAAGACATTAATCAGGCAGTGCGAGAAGGAGATTTTGAGTGCTGCAGATGTTATCTGCTGCACGTGTGTGGGTGCTGGTGATCCTCGTCTCAACAAGCTCCAGTTTAGGACCGTTTTGATCGACGAAGCCACACAAGCTGCTGAACCTGGTGCGCAGCTTTTATCCTCTGATGAATGAGTTAATTGACTGACCTGAACCAGAGTGTATGATCCCTCTAGTCCTTGGCTGTAAGCAGGTTGTCCTCGTCGGTGATCATCAGCAGCTTGGTCCAGTTATTATGAATAAGAAAGCTGCACGCGCTGGTTTGACCCAATCGCTTTTCGAACGTCTGGTTGTACTTGGCAACAGGCCCATTCGTCTGCAAGTGCAATACCGCATGCACCCTTGCCTGTCTGAATTCCCCTCGAACATGTTCTACGAGGGCACGCTACAGAATGGTGTCACTGCTCCCGAACGTCTGCGCAAGAATGTTGATTTCCCATGGCCCGTTCCAGACATTCCGATGTTCTTCTACCAGAACCTCGGTCAGGAGGAAATATCCTCCAGTGGGACTTCTTTCCTCAACAGGTACTTTCTATGTCCTTAACTTACAGTTGCATCTGCTTATCACTACCCTCAGGACTGAAGCATCCAACGTCGAGAAGATTGTCACCAAATTCTTCAAGTCGGGCGTCGTGCCTGCCCAAATCGGTGTTGTAACGCCCTACGAGGGTCAACGTTCCTATATCGTCAACTATATGCAGTTCAATGGATCTCTCAAGAAGGACTTGTATAAGGATATCGAAGTGGCTAGTGTGGATGCTTTCCAGGGACGAGAAAAGGATTATATCATTCTTAGTTGCGTCAGAAGCAACGAACACCAGGGAATCGGTTTCTTGAATGACCCTCGCCGTTTGAACGTTGCTCTGACTCGTGCAAAATATGGAGTCGTCATCCTTGGAAATCCAAAGGTTCTCAGCAAAGTGAGTCGATCGATTTGGTGGTTGATCTTACATTCTGCTAATTGATTATGGTAGCACCCACTGTGGCACTATCTTCTTACGCACTACAAGGAGAAGAACTGCCTTGTTGAAGGTCCGCTGAACAACTTACAAGCGAGCATGATCCAGTTCAGCAAGCCTCGCCGCTCCCTCGTCAAGTCCATGGACCAGTTCCGCCGGCACGAGACAAGTGCACGCGAGTATATCCCAAACGGAGGAGGTGCAGGCAGATCTGGGACGCCAAGTCGCTTCGATACTAGTTTCTACCGCACCCATGATGCTCTCGGGTACATCCCATCTGACGTGCAGTCTCTGCGCTCGCAAGCTACCTATTCGTCTGGGCTTCCTATGTTTGCTGCGGCTGGTGGATTTGGACCTGGGTTACCCCGTGGTCCTGGGGGCGTTGGGAAACGCAGCACGTACGGTAGCTACGCCAGCTCCATCATCTCCCAAGATGCTGGGCCACCAAGCACGGCAAGCATTGGCGGCTCCGCCATGGCGTTCTCGCAGTCAGACCGCTTACAGAGGCGGGGCTCCTTCTCCTCTGCTGCCGGTGCTTCTGACATGGCTAGCATGAGCGCGTATGACTACAAGAGCTTAGATGGCACGACGGACACTGACGATGTGAAGAGCCAGTATACGGGGACGCAATCGGGTTTGACTGAGTTCTAAATCATACGAGGGCTCTTCCGCCGCCGCAGATTCTGTGCGTGCCCTTGGCACCGTTGCGCGGGTCGGTATATGTGTTCTGGTTCGTGACTTGTGTCGCCACGGTCAGCTAGGCCCCCTCGCACTTCTTGTTGCACCTTGGCAGCCTATCGGTGTCCAGGTTACCCTTTTTCTTCACAGCGAGCCGGTGGGCGTCATGTGACAGCACTGTACGCGAATGCTACGTCCATCGGTCTGCGTTTCTGCACGCTATTGTGCTGCTCGCCGCGATGCGGCGTTCTTTCTTATGCTTGAGATTGGAGACAAGATATGCACCATGTTCCCTATATGCGCCAGTTGCAGTTTATAGATGCCTTGTCAATACACTAGGATAACCATGCGAGTGATAGGACGTGATAGAGACAAAGTATAAAGGGTATGAGCACTGCAAGAAGTCCAAGTGCGATATGTACACACTCGTAGCTCGCTAAAGCACTATTCTTATCGTTTGGGAGAAACGGTCGTTAATTACGTACAGTGAAATTACATGGAACCTGGACCAATAATGATATGAAAAAACACGATGATGCACTATCGGAAAGTCATGCCAAAACTGCTCACGCCTTCGTCGACTGCCCCCTCTTGGCCAGTGGAGGTGGAGCGGCGCTCCCACTCGACCGCTGGAGACGCGATGATGGCGGCGCAGAATGCGATACGTGATCCAGCGGTATATCTATATCTTCATCTGGTCTCATCTGACGAGCTTGCGTGAAGAAAATTCTCGCGTCTCGATCGGAGACGTTCTCTATGTAATAGGTATTGCCTGTATCGCACATGCGCGTGTTCGCGTGTTTGTGAGTTCAGTAGACGGGGTAAGGGAGGGAAGAGAAAGAACTGACCGCGCGGCACGATGAACATTCCCCCTGTAGCCACGGTATACTGCGTCCCGTGAATTACAGCGGCCACCGCACCTTCGATGACGTAAAATACCTGCGTGAAAAGTTCGTTGAACGATGGAGCATGAGGGTCAAGGTAAGAGTGCAAACATATGTGTTGTCTTTTGTCCCTTTGGATGGTTTACGGCCAGTAGGGGGTATGCGAAGGATGCCTCCTGCAATGTAGTCGCCCTCCCCAAAGATTTTCTGAAAGAACCACTCCCCCCCGGCTGCTGGTTTAGGGTCAACCTTCTTCGCTGTGTAGACAATGCCTGAAAACAGCGCCGATCAACAGAATGTCATTTTGATAATGCCCGATAATAGGAATACGCACGTCTTGACACTGGCTCCTGGGTCACCCAATCAATGACCACACCATTTTCGGGCGTATTGTCGTCCCAACCCTTCTCGTGGTCGTATGGCTGAGGATTGCTGCTCTTTGCGCGTTCACTTCCGGCGCGTTTGCGCTTCTTGGCTGCTTTTCCGAGTGGCTTAGGGGGCTCTTGTGGAATTCGGACGATTTCCTTGATCTGAGGGACAAGCGCGAGCCCGGACTCAGGTCGCCCATAGACAACTTTTTCCTGGCGCCAGTATTCGAGAGGTTTGTACCTGTACCGTCGACTGCGGCGGACGCCATCGGGCGCAGGTGAATCTGAAAACGGGATGCGTTTCGAGTATACGATGTTAGGCGAGGGGAGAAACGTACTTTCTTCCATTGATTTAACGACGCGTTTGGGTGCGCGTGCTCGCGGTTTCTTGGGCTTCTGCTCTTTCTGGTCGTCTTTGCGTAGTTTCTTAGGGGGTGGATCTTCTTCTTCTCCTTCCTCATCTGGCGCATTTTCAATTTCCTCCAGTCCCTGCGCAATATCATCTTCAACCGCGGTTTCATCCTGCTCTTCCACCTCCACGACCGCACGCTGCTTGCCCTTGTTGACTTTCTTAGCGCGTGAGGTCACCTCTTCCTCCACTTCTGCTGCGTCGTTCTCCTCTTCGTTGTCAGAATTCACGTGGTTGGAACTTATTCCTGTTCGGGACGGGGTCTCGTTCATCGGGGGTTCATAGTCAAAGTCTTGATTCGCTGGTTCGAAGTCGGGGTCGGGAGCAGGGTCTTGGTCTTGGTCATGGGCATCGTTGTATACAGAGAAAGATTTGGAGAGCGCAGAAGGACCGGCACCGTTCACTGTAGACGCACGCCTGGATGGGGCGGCGCGCATACGGGGCGAGGGGACCTCGTCAAAGTCGATAGCAGACGTGCGCGGGACGGATCGCGATGAGCCTAGTTTACGCGCACTGTTAGGCGCCAAGGCGGTGGGCGCATGCGTAAAGTATGCGAGCGGGCTGCCCTGGTTGCCTGTTGTGGCATGATGAGGATGAGATACACCAGATCGTCGCAGCACAACTCACTTTCGGCCAACTCCATGGACATCTCTCCATCCTCATCGTATTCGTCGTATTCTGGGACGGCGGCTACGGATAGTCTCTTCTTGCGAGACTTGACGCGGGGCGGCGTGCGATCGTCGGCCTGTTTCATGAGCTCGTCGAAGGGCTCGAATTCATCAGAGTCGCGGCCGACATATTGTACTGCGATGCCTGTTTTCTTCCCGAGGCGTAGGTCGTCAGCGCGAAAAGGGATGTGTTTCTTTGGAGGACCACGGCGACTTCCTATGCTTGATTTTCTGCGTTCTGTCGATTCGCGTGGCATCGTTGGTGACGGCGAGCATCAAGTTAGAGGAGTAGTGTCGTGGGAAAATCAAACAAGACAGGCTTGTCGCGAGTTAATGAGTCACGCCTTGTCACGCGTTTGTGTCACGTATCACCATTCATTAACGGATTATACTACGTGACAAGTCTAGGACTTCTCCTTAAGTATCCCCTCTAGAATGTCTATTGTCTTCCGACTCGGTATCCCCTCCTCCGGCTTTCCCTGTGCACTCGCCTTCTTCAATATAGAATCATACTTCCGCTTCGTTGTGAGGTTGAAGTTGTGGGAGAAAGTCTTTGTGGGCTCGGACGTGATGTACTCGAGCGAACCGGGCCTGTGCGAGTTGCTCTTGTAATGGCTCTCCGCATCCCACGCAGACGCCTCCACCGATATCTTCGCCGCTTTCAACCCCTGTCTCTTGTCCACCACCTCCGGCGCCCTGTGCAACGTCACTGATTCGGGTCTGAACTTGGTCGCTCCAGTTTTGCTCGCGTCGCCCCATACCATCGGGGTCATGACTCCCTGCTTCTTCTGCTGCACGACGGTGCCCATACCAGCATAGGATGCCACGTAATACAGCGGTCGTCCTTTGTCGCCCCTCACCTCTTCCACTAGTCGTCCCTTCCGTTCCTTTGTAGAGAGATAGGTTTGAAGCGGTGTGAAATTGGAATAGTGGAGACCTGCAGAGGGGTGGGGCAAACTTTCGAGGGAACGTGAATGATGATTTTCTCGTCTCTTCTGCGACTCCCATGTTGCGAACTCGTCGAGGTAATATTCAAGCCGTGTTGGGTCGATGACGAACGGGAGCTTCTTCTTCTTACGACGTGTTTTTGTCGTGTTTTCAGACACCTCCGCGACTGCCCCAGCATTCTCCTTCTCGGTAGCTTTAGCCTTCTTGGCCGCTTCAGCCTTCTCCAGCTGCTCGATTTTGTACTTAAAAAAGGCTTCGCGCTGGCGACTGATGTGCACAAGGTACTGTTCGAATTCGTTGTTGGACATGGCATGGATATTGGGAATAGCAGGCGAGCGCCATTCTAGTGGGTTCGACTGATCTGGGGCGTACTCCGAGTCTGCTATATCAGCACCTGTAGTAGTGTCATTACGCTCCGAGCGAGTTGTGGGCACCAATGAGTTTTGGTTGGTGGGGTTGAACTGTAGCTCATCCCAGTTCTTCATCCAGGAAGCCTGAGGCTCCGCAGAGTTCCATTCTGTCTGCTTCTCAAGGGAGTCAACAGCCTTTACGGTGATGTAGGCACCGCGTCTGCGTAGGGGGAGTGGACGTTTGAAGCCCCAATTGCCGCGGTGGGCATCACCGCCATGCGTGGTATAAACTTGGGCGATTTTGGGGTCAAAGGTAGAAAACTTGGAGCGCTTGAGAAGAGTAGCGAACGGAGATTTGGAGGCTTGTGCAGCGAGAGCCATGGCACCAACACCACTTGGTGCTCGTCAGAGAGGTAAATTTCCGCCCTTGCGAATGTTTGCCTAATGTGGCCTGGCAAGCGTCTTTGTAATCCCGCTCGGCATTGGCCGATATAATCAAAAGTTTGATTTTGATGGGATGTTTTTTCTCAACTAAAACCACGACGTCCAAATTACTGTTTATCCTCTGCTTCGCGCAACGTTCAAGGATGGATGGTCCAGACAAACGTCGAGGATTGAGCTGTCGTCTCAAAAACAATCTTTGCTGAATGTTCCTCCCATTGGTCGAGGGATGAGGAGGCAGGATCACCTGGAGATGCCTACAAATTCTAATAATGATAGTGTTGTAGAATGATAGTAAGTCATTGTATATTTGCTCTTGATGGCACCGATGGATGCCGAAGAAGATTATCCTGGTAAAAAAACACATCCCGCTTCGAAGGTCCCTAAGGGGTGTTTGATGCGGTTTTGATTGAAGCCGTGGAGACAGATGGGTGTGGATGGAGAAATAAAGGCGAGGCTGAGGCATTGCATCGGTGTCCATGTTGTTGAAGCGAGTTTGAGGATAAGCTAACGAACTCTTTGTAGGACTAGAACCGGTGAACACGTTGCATTCAGCGTCTGTTTGGGCATAGTCGTACTTGTTATTGGTAGTACATATGTAATTCGAAGTTTGATGCATAGCCGAAGTTTAGTGAAAAAGTTGTGAACCGTGAACGTCTTCTTTTTCGTGCCATTTCTTTTTCAACACTTTTCCTCGACACCACGACCGACGACGAGGTCGCCGGGAACGAATCGGAGTGCTGCTTTTCCTGGACGATTTGCGTTTAATCCCGTTTCTCATCTCTTTCCACCACAACACCCAACCATCTAACAAGTAGTCAATCCGTGTCCTTCTTGTTTCCGCTTTACTCATCCTTCGTCCGTCTCCAGTGCCTTCATCTTCACATGAGATGTATCATCGTGCATACCCCTCCATCCGCTCAGTACCCTCATCTTCCAACATCCAAGGCATCACAAATCCGAGCCCACGTCTTGCTCCACTTCTTCCTCCGTCAGGTCTTCATGGCCTTTCACCCAAATCTTCCGGTTTACTTCTCAACCAGCACCTAAATGCTGCCTTACCGGAAACAGCTCCCAAACACCCAACTATCTGTGGAATGCCTCTCAAATACGTCTCGTGAGTTAAATCAATTCTTCCATCATTCCCTCCCTCACGTTCCTGCCTTACCAGCCTCATCACCCTCGCTGTTCAAAACGCGACCTTGTCCATTGTCATGCACTACTCCCGTGTGTCCACTCCACCACACTTGGCTTATTCACCAGCAGCAGCCGTACTACTGGGCGAAATCCTCAAGGGCTCTATATCCTTCGTCATTGCACTATGGAGAGCGATCGACGCAGGAGAGACACATTGGTCATCCCGGAGATCATTCACTGGCCTCCTACTCTCCTTCTTTCCATGGTCTGCCCCCTTCCGCCAAGTATCCAGTGAGATTTTCAGCCATGATTGTTGGAAGCTGTCCATACCCGCCATCCTTTACGTCGTTCAGAACTCTCTGCAGTTTGTTGCCATCGGTAATCTACCCGTCGCCTCCTTTCAAGTCGCATACCAGATGAAAATCCTCACTACCGCTGCCTTCTCAGTCGCTCTTCTCCGCAAGACTCTCACTTCTACCAAATGGTTGTCCTTATTCTTCTTGGCAATCGGTGTTGGTATAGTCCAGGTGCAGACCACGTCCTCAAATAGTGTCATGAGGGAAATTCGTGTGGGGAGTGCCCATGACGCCGCCCCACTCCACATTCATATCATGAGCCCGCTCAAGGGCTTTGGTGCCGTCACTGCTGCCTGCTTTACATCCGGCCTCGCAGGTGTCTACTTTGAAATGGTGCTCAAGAACTCCAAGGCAGATCTTTGGGTGCGCAATGTCCAACTCTCACTCTTCTCTCTCCTTCCCGCCTTCCTCCCCATCCTCTACGCCCCTGCACATCCCCCTTCCATAGGTTTCGTGACTCACCTCTTCCGAAACTTTGGCGGATGGGCGTGGGCCACAGTGGCGATACAAGTCTTTGGTGGATTGGTGACCGCTGTTGTGATCAAGTACTCGGACAACATCCTGAAGGGCTTCGCGACATCATTATCCATCATCCTCTCCTTCCTTGCATCCGTTGTGCTCTTCGACTTCCACATCACCCCCTCCTTTGTTATTGGCGCGTCAACAGTGCTTGCAGCGACTGCGATGTACAACCAGCCTGCCTCGGATGAGCCAAAGTCATTGTCCTCGATCGGCGGCGGTCGCACAAAGCCGTTTTCTGATGCGCCTCTAGGCCCTGATGACCCCATCATTGGCCAGTTCCCATTACAAAGGAAGTCATCGCCGTTTGGGAGTCCCCGAGCTATCGCCAGTGCTCTGGGCCTTGCAGAGAAGCCCGCGAGCGCTCCAGAGAGCGATTACTTCTCCGAGACTGAATCGACCGCTCGATATCTTAATGCCCCGTACGGTTCTCCCTTCCCGTCACGCACGCCAACACCCAGGCCCGAAGAGCGCATGTGACCAGCATACCAAGAATATGAAAAGAAACATCCGAACTTTCCACTACTATACGACGTCTTATGATGGTTTTTTGAATATACCCACTTTCATAGATCTTGAGCCTTTTTTTCCTGCAGATATTGCATTGCGCCACCGCACCACGATCTCACAAACAGGCGAATCTGAGTTTATTTCATGGTTTATTATATCACTTTTTTCTTCCTTTGTTCACGGCCAGTCACGCTACGCTTCGTCTCTCTCTCTCGCGGTCTGTTCTGGTCCTACCGCTGCAGAGTCCTCGTGCGTTTCCTGTCATTGCTCTGTTGTTCGTGTTCACGACCTTTGATTAGGATTTTGCATTTTGATTCTTTTGCTACCATGACAGCACGAGCACTGGCTGATGAACGTTTTTTGAACTTTCGTAGAGTATCAACTTTTGCTGACATGTCTAATGTTAGTGTAATTGGGACTGGTCGCCGAGATTCAGAATTTATATTTGCTATATTCCTTGTTGAGAGTCATCGTATAGATATGATAATGCTGTGGTATTGAACAAAATGGAGTACCAAGGTTGAGTGTCATCCAACTATCAGCTCATGATGAGCGCACGCAGGGCTTTTTCGAGGTCACCCTCGCTTTCCAAGAGCGCTTTCTCCGCATTCGTTCTGGGAATGCCCAGTTCATTCACCTGCAGATGCCTTTGAGTTAGTCACGCCCTAGATCCATCCTAGATGCATAATCACGACACGCACGATGAGATCGACGTCCTCTCGCTTCACTGTGGATGCAGCTGTGTCCTTTACAGGCTTCGCTTGTCTGAGCGCCGCAACCTTGTGCAGGCTCTCTTCAAGCTTGGTCTTCGAGTATTGATAGCCGTCGCTGAACTAGGAGGTCTGTGTGAGCTTTGGAGGTATATAGTACGAGAGTGTCTGGGTAAATATACTAACAGTCGCGAGGACTTCTGACTCTCCACGTCCGTTGCGTACGACATTCATGACTGAGCGAGAGGGACACCGGCGAATGCCGACAATACGCGTTGTACTTTCCAATCCAAAAATTCATGTCCATCGAATTGGAATGGCAAAAGCTGAATCCATCGCTAGCTACGACCCTCGTCGACATCCTCAACCGCCAACTCACGACGACCCAAAGACCGTCCTTCATCGGCCCCGTTGAGATCTCCTCTCTGGATTTTGGAACCGTCCCTCCGGATGTGGAGCTGGTTGATCTTCGTGATATATACCGCGACTTTTTGGAAGACTCTGAATCCGGTTCGGAATCTGAGGCAGAGCATGAGAACGTGAAAGTGACGGAGGGCGCGGGGGAGGATGAAGATGGGTTCGAGTGGGTGTCGAGGAAGGCGGCGCGAAGGGGGCTTGCAGAGGATGGGCCGGCGTACCATCATCTGCCCCCGCATATACGCTACGGACGCAGTCCGTCTGTGGATTTGTTTACGTCTA